>PGTU02001724.1:0-17434 GCA_002896215.2 Cicer echinospermum
TTGGCCGCATAAGATAATTCATCTCATTATAATATGCATCAAATTCATAGAGTAATTATTATTACCTTTGAACACACATCACCCAAAACAATCACAAGTAAATGCAATGCTATGCATGAAGCTTAGACTCTACTTCAAATGTGGTACCATTTCTAAACTCTGAAGTACTTGGTTAGGAGGGCTGATACTTATGCCACCATCCCGGTACGGGACAAGTCAAATTGGCCCTTGTCCTTCATAGATCCCCTCAACTCAACCCGAGACACATATACGTGACAGTTCGAGGTAAACGTGTGTTGCGTGGTAGCTCTCCGACATTGGAGTGCTACCTCCAAGTCACTTAGGAATTCCCCAACCCGAATACCTCCAAGTACTAACAATTTTTGCCTAAGGCTCGGACAGCAGACCGCCACGATCAGGCTCATTCAGTTGTACTTCCCCCGGAACTCACTAGGCTTGTCAGCCTACTATATGATGACAAATTAATCTCCACTTCACAAATTCACAATATTTATTTTCTCCCCTCGTTTGGATATGATAACTCCATTAATTACCGTCATCTCAGACACAAATTGAAATCACAATATTCTCATCACAAATTATAACATCACTTATATTAACAACACATCATCATCATTCATCACATAAAACTCATTCAACAATTTATAGAATCACTTATTTCATCATCAATCACATACAACAACACATATATTCATCACAAAATTTACACATACATGTTTAATCATACATTATCATCATTATATATAATTGTCACAACACATCGTATTTATATTATAACACATTTTAAACTTCATCTAATCAAACATATGCATAAAATAATTCAACAACCAATATCACAATAATATCACACACCACGCACTAAATCAAATATCACAATAATATCATAATGCCACCATTAACGAAATTAAATCAAATATCACAATAAATACAAAGTCACACATTTAACGAAATAAATCAAATATCACAATAATATTCAAATGCCACACTTTCAAACAAATTAAATCAAATCAACACCTCTAAAAATATTTCTATTCTATATTTTAATCTCACAATTTCCACTATTTTCACATTAACTAATTTATCCCCTCAAAGGGCTACGCCATACGCTAGCGAGCCCCGGATGAATCGTTGGGAAATACGGTTTCCCAGTTCATCTCACAATAATTACACTCATGAATTCAAACGCCTCTACTTACCATTTCGGCCTTAACGCACTACGATCCACGAGCAAAACACCTTTGTTCATTGACTCTTTGTCTTTCAATCGATCCTAACTCGCCAGATTTATGGGTAAACGTTTTAAAAATAAATTATGAGAAACATCGCTATAAAAACAAATTTCGAAATTCGGTTTCAATGAAACTACCATAATCAGAAAACAAATCATGGGTAAAATAGCATTTTTCACACAGTCGTTTTTGGCCGTTGGTTTCACTCAATCGGACTTACGGTGAGGCAGAACGTTTCAAACTAAGTAATTTTAACAAGCGGAGAAGTCGGGGATTTTAGAGAGAAATTGGATGGTTAAAAATCTGAAAAAAGTGTGTTTAAATTGACTAACTAAATTGAATGAACAACATACACACTGAAATTGGTGAAAACAGAGAAAGGTTTCTGGAACAGTTATCGATCACCGGTTGCCAAACGATAGGTCTTGTTTGGTTTCCTTGGGTTTTACTACTAATGGCCGTAAGCTTCCTTCCATTGTTTTTTCTTTTATTTTTTTAACATAATTAGGGTAACTAAAATGGCGTCAAGTCCATTTGTCCTTATTTAATTTATATTTACTATTATTATTTTTATTTGCTAAAACAAATTAATTGATTACTTAATCTCTTTTTTTTTTTTTAAATTACTCTATCAAACAGTCATTAATTTTTTTAAAACATTACTAATATTTTATAATTAATATATGTAAATTAGAGTAATTAAAATAATCAATATAAAAAAAACATTATTACTAATAATTAAAACTATCTCCTTCATATTACTAATATAATCTCTACAATTATACTTATTTTTCAAAATACTCACATCATCATATTAGAAAATAGTCAAAATAATAAAATAAATAAATATAACATCAATATTTTATATTAATTACTAAATCATAATAAATATATATAAAATCACAATGTCATAAAAAGCATATAAAAATAAAAGAAATCAAACACAATATCAATTCTATCTCAAGATATTATTTATAAAAAAAACTTAAAAAATAGAAAGTAGTTATAAATAATTTGAAATATAACTTACGTGCATACTTAATATCAGTCAAACGCACACAAAAATATTACATTAATGGGTACACGGTATATACACGTTAAAATTGCACAAAATCTTTTCTTTAACTATAATTACCACTAAACCTACTATTATTTTTCAAAAAGAATAGATCAAGCAGTAAAATATAATATTTATTATTTATATCGCTCACGTAATCTAATATTTATAAAAACTAGTACATCATAGAAATCATTGCCTATAAAGAAAATTAATCATAAACTAATCAACATATATTATAAAATAATTTTAACACCCAAATTAATTATCTAAATTCCTATTTTAATTAATAAAATAGTTTATTATAAAATTTGGGGTGTTTCAATCTCCCCTTGTTAAAGAATTTCGTCCTCGAAATTTTCGGTGAGTGAAACTAATATTCAACTTACCGCCCTCAAGATTCAAACTTAGTCTATAACTATATTTTAAGACATTCAATCTCCAATTAAGCACAACATGTAAAAAAATCAACTAACATTGCATGATAGGACTAACATGAGAAAATAAATCAATAAAACACATAACATTTATCATTCAATTATCAAATAAAATGTCTATCACATCATTCAATTATGAAATAAAATACGATAGAGTTACTCACTGCAATTTACAAATAAAATATAACATATAGACTTTGTCAATAATAATATATGTTCATTTAGTTTGGTTAAAATGAAACACATTCCACGTACATTGTCAATTTCAAATACAAAACCAATAAATTACAAGTTTACTCCTTAAAATAGAGTCTAAATCCAATCAATCAAACATTTAACAAATTTAACTTAGATCTGACAAAGAGAGCAATTTTTTAAAATATTAAAAACATCTAACAACTTAATATATTATAATAGATTTACAATCAATTACCCTATAAAAACATAATTTGTATATAATCAAGGAGAAAGCAAAAAAAACTAAGATAGAGATACTGTTTCCCAATAACATATTCATTTAATAATTTAATATTCATTCAATTGATATAAGCAATGACATGTTTTGTTTTTAACTATTTAAAAATAAAATTAAAGGCTACTTCTAAAAAATAATGAGTTATCGTTGTCTCTTTTATTGACGATTGAGTCATCGGGGTAGCTAGTCCCTCTACTCATTTAGTCAACTACTAAGGAACTATAACTGCAATCGTTCTAATTCAAATATGGATAATTTAAAAGTATCTTTAACGCGGTTCAGGAGTGCGAAGGCGGCGCCACAACTCCTACTCCTTACTTCAAAGTTAAACATCACTTTAATTACACATTGACAATATTTATTGGTAATTTACAACTGAGTTACAACAACAAGGAAATGACACTAGTATCAATATATAATCAATAATCCGATTGATGAAATATAGAACTATTTTCACTTTTAGATGCTCATTGACTACTCTAACTCTATCACCAATTCTCAACAATTAGAACACTTGAAACACAAACATTTAATATTTACATAATTCATATACACATTCAAATAACTAATCAAAAATTAGCACCAAGATTTACGTTCATCTCATAACTCAAACGATGATTCAAAAAATGAAACATATTCTCATAGAGGTCTAATTGCTCCAAATTGATCACGATTAAAATTTTCTTTTGAGTTAACCATCACTTAAAAGTTACAAACAAAATGGAAGCATATATAGATTTTCCAAGTAGAAGATAAGATAAATAATTATTTACTAGAAGATATAGTACATTACAACCAAATTGAATCAGCTAGTGCAAAAAACCACTTTCAAGTACACATCATTCTATAAAATTAAATTCTTAGACTTAAATTATTATAAAAGCGAATATTACTAACCATTTAGCACCCAAAAATAATTAATTGAGAATTCCAAATTTATTCTTTAAATTATTTCAATAATTCAAGTCTAAATATAAAAACAACTAAGATAAATCACAATTCTATAATACAATACAAATAAATAAATCACGATATTTTTAAAATCTATAGATTTCTAAAAATTTTATTCATATTTTAATTATCAAAAACACATTTTTAAATAGTTCATCACTGTAAAAATTATTATTTTCAACTTATATTGAAATAAAATTAAAACTATATAAAGATAGATAGGAAATTTAAATTAATTAACACTTCCAAAATAGTTCCAATTTATTTCCTATTTTATCAAACTTACAAAAAAAAAATGTATATCTGATATACATAAAAGTTAGTGCACATGACACCAAACATAAGACATATGATAATGATAATGAATTACACTAATTCATAAATCTACAAAATAGTAGCCTCCTCTCACACTAACTACTTAACCTGCTTATAGAACACTCTTCAGTTTTATCAATCCACAAAATTGGTCCAAAACATAATACACCATAAATTTTAAGATTTTGGAGTTCTATTGTATCTAATCTTAAAAATTGAGTCTCAAATAAAAATTGTAATTTTATAATTAATAAAAAAATGCATAAATAAATTTTAGTTTCTATACGCATACCAATCTACATGAGTCACACACACATATCAATCTACATGATGCACTCTACACATACAATTAATGCATACCATTTGTTAGGTTAATTCATAATAAAATAAATTAAAATCTACCTGTTAAATAAGTCAATTATAGAATCCAAAAATTTAGATAACTTTTCAAAAATAATTTCACTGTTTGGGAATTTTTTTTTTTAAAAACTTGGTTTTTTTCCCTTCTTTTTACTTCTCTTTCTCAATGAATATACATTTATTGTTAGTACTATTGTAAATCACTGGAAAGTTCTTAAACTCTAAAAACTCTAAGATCGAGTCAAACTCTAATGAGTTCATAATATCATAATTAAAAAAAATCAATCATTTCAAATAAATATCCCAATACCCTCACGATCCAATATTACACCAGCCCCTAACCCAAATAACAACACTCTTTTCAATTTTTCTAAAACAAGGACATATTAAAATGCTGTAATATTTTAAGCTGTTTTAAACATTAAATATAATCAGTAGCATATAATTTTATGGTATTTTATAAATCAACAAAATTCAACTACATTAAATTTCTTTTAAAATAATCAAGAGTAACTCAAACAAAAGTTTATTTTCATCATATAAAAATAAGTAAACTTTAACTCCTTCAAAATGTCATTTAAAAATTATAAGTTCTACCAACCTCTAATATTCAAGAATTACTATTGCTAGTAATATGAATTTCATACTATCTAAATCATGACGAACATTGTAAATTGTTTTCAAAACCCAATATCAAAACTCTACTCTCTAGATACAATCATCAACACTTTCAAGTGATTTAAAGGCATTCATGATTTAAAAACGGATTTTTTCTTAAACACAAGCCCACATAAATAAAAAATAATATTTTTTGTTCAAAATAAAACTTTAAACATAAGAGACATATTTCCTATCTAACTCAAAGTTTAGAACGAAACATCTTTTTCTTTCTTACTAAATTGAGTTTCAACAAAATAATAATAATTTGTAACTAGTAAAAGTCAATACTTAAATTTTTAACATATAATCCATACGAAAATCAATGTTTCAATCAATGTTATAGATCAAACACTTTAACAGATACATATCAAAACTAAATATTTAAATTGATTAAGGGTGAAATATACAGATGGTCAATCAAAATTATTATTTCCCAACTATTCATATAAACAAGAGTGCAAAAATCATAGTTTTAGGTAGGCAAGCAATAAGCAACAAGTAACTAACATAATCTTGTCAACAATTAAAATTACTCTAAATCTTAACAAGTAATTTTATGTTTTATTTACTCACTTAAGTAGGAATTTAGGATCCATAACACAAATCAGAGTAAGCAATTAATAAACAGTTAATTAGTAATCTCGAAAATATGTATAAGAATACAAAAGCATATAACCATTAACACAATTATATAACGAGGGTAAAAAAACATGACATTAAAATAATTAATACCAAGAGAAAACACAATTGACACGACTAACATTGACTCAGATTGAAACCACACTCAACCCACTCGGCCTGAATGGACTAGACCTGCTCTGATACCACTAATGTGACACCCTAAACCCCAAAATAATATATATAATAATTTATATCATATTTCTATAAAATTGCAGCGGATAAATAAAAATATGTTTCCAAGGAAATAAAAACTTTAATTTTTATTTAGGATATCACGTTTCTTCAAAAATCAAAAGGAACACTTTAACTTCTTTACTCCATAGTGCAAATCTCGATAAGCTGAATTAAGTATAATTGACTGATTAATTCTAAAAACCTACTAGTACTTATATGATTTTCATACAAAAGTCGTTTCAAAATAAATAAGTAAAATACAAATTACAACCCTTATTCCCGGTATCACCTATCAGAGCGGGGTTCCTCGCAAACTTGAACTTCAAGACTTATTAACCATGTAACAACTGCGATTTCGCAAACGCAGGGCCAAGCCAGTCAAACACAAACAACGAAGGAGGTGAGTTTCAAAATCATGTTAATAGTATATATAAGTAAGAAGAATACGCAACAATCATAATAGACCGTATCATAATCACATTACTATATATCAAAATATTTAAGTAAAATAAGTATCATATTATAACATCAAATTCACTCAAGTAAGATAATCATTCTCATTATAATATGCATCAAATCATCAAGAGTAATTATTATTACTTTTGAAACACATCATCACCACAAAACAATCACAAGTAATGCAATGCTTATGCATTGAGCTTAGACTCTACTTCACAATGTGGTACCATTCTAAACTCTGAAGTACTTGGTTAGGAGGCTTGATACTAATGCCACCATCCCGGTGGACGGACAATTCAAATTGGCCCTGTCCTCATAGATCCCCTCAACTCAACCCGAGACACATATACGTGACAGTCGAGGTAAACGTGTGTTGCGTGGTAGCTCGTCCGACATTGGAGTGCTACCTCCAAGTCACTTAGGAATTCCCCACCCAATACCTCCAAGTCTAACAATTTTTTGCCTTAAGGCTCGACAGCAGACCGCCACGATCAGGCTCATTCAGTTGTACTTCCCCGGAATCACTAGGCTTGTCAGCCCTACCTATATGATGACAAAAATAATCTCCACTTCACAAATTCACATATATTATTTTCTCCCCTCGTTGGTATATGATACTCCATTAATACCGTCATCTCAGACACAATTGAAATCACAATATTCTCATCACAATTTTATAACATCACTATAATTAATCACACATCATCATCATCATCACATAAACTCATCACAATTTATAGAATCACTATATTTCATCATCATCACATACAACAACACATATATTCATCACAAATTTATCACATCACATGTAATCATACATTAATCATCATTATATATAATTGTCACCAACCACATCTATTTATATTATAACACATTTTAAACTCATCTAATCAAACATATGCATAAAATTAATTCAACAACCAATATCACAATAATATCACACACCACGCATTAAATAAATATCACAATAATATCAAATGCCACACATTAACGAAATTAAATCAAATAATCACAATAATATCAAATGTCACACATTTAACGAAATAAATCAAATATCACAATAATATTCAAATGCCACACTTTCAAACAAATTAAATCAATCAACACCTCACAAATATTTCTATTCTATATTTTAATCTCACCATTTCCACTATTTTCACATTAACTAATTTATCCCTCAAAGGGCTACGCCATACGTAGCGAGCCCCGGATGAATCGTTGGGAAAATACGGTTTCCCGTTCATCTCACAATATATTAACTCATGAATTCAAACGCTCTCTCACCCCTTACCTTAATTTGACGCTTTCACACACGACTACGATTTCCACGAGCAAACATCCTTTGTTCATTGACTCTTTGTCTTTCAATCGATCTAACTCGCCAGATTATGGGTAAACGTTAAAAATAAATTATGAGAACAACCTATAAAACTAAAATTCGAAATTCGGTCAAGAAACTTACCCATAAATCAGAAAACAAATCAGTGGGTAACAAATAGCAATTTTTCACACATCGTTTTGGCGTTGGTTTCACTCAAATCGGACTTACGGTGAGGAGAACGGTTCAAACTAAGTAATTTAACAAGCGGAGAAGTCGGGGATTTTAGAGAGAAATTTGGATGGTCTAAAAATCTGAAAAATAGTGTTTAATTGACTAACTAAATGAATGGAACAACATACTGAAATTTGGGTGAAAACAGAGAAAGTTTTCTGGAACAGTTATCGATCACCGGTGCCAAACGATAGGCTTGTTGTTGGTTTCCCTTGGTTTTACTAGTGATGGCCGTAAGCTTCCTTCCTTGTTTTTTTTCTTTTATTTTATTAACATAATTAGGGTTAACCTAAATGGGTCAAGTCCATTTGTCCCTTATTTAATTTATATTTTACTATTATTATTTTTATTTTGCTAAAACAAAATTAATTGTTACTTAATCTCTTTTTTTTTTAAATACTCTATCAAACATCATTAAATTTTTTAAAACATTACTAATATTTCATAATTAATATATGTTAAATTAGAGTAATTAAAATAATCAATATAAAAAAACATATTACTAATAATTAAAACTATCTTCCTCATATTACTAATAATCAAAATAATCTCTACAATTATACTTATTTTTCAAAATACTCACATCATGATATTAGAAAATAGTCAAAATCATAAAATAAATAAATATAACATCAATATTTTATATTAATTACTAAATCATAATAAATATATATAAAATCACAATGTTATAAAAAGCATATAAAAATAAAAGAAATCAAACACAAGATTCATTCTATCTCAAGATATTATTGTTTATAAAAAAAAATAACTAAAAATAGAAAGTAGTTATAAATAATTGAATATAACTACGTTGCATACTTAATATCAGTCAAACGCACACAAAAAAAAATACATTAATGGGTACACGTATATACACGTAAAATTGCCACAAAATCTTTTTCTTTTAAATATATATTACACTAAATACTATTTATTTTTCAAAAATAGATCAAAGAGTAAAATATAATATTTATTATTTATATCCTCACGTAATCTAATATTTATAAAACTAGTACATCATAGAAATCATGCCTATAAAGAAAATTAATCATAAAACTATCAACATATATATAAAAATAATTTAACACCAAATTAATTATCTAAATTCCTATTAATTAATAAAATAGTTTATTATAAAATTTGGGGTGTTACAATTCTCCCTTGTTAAAGAATTTCGTCCTCGAAATTTTCGGTGAGTGAACTAATATTCAACTTACCGCCCTCAAGATTCAAACTTAGTCTTATAACTATATTTAAGACATTCAATCTCCAATTAAGCACAACATGCTAAAAAATCAACTAACATTGCATGATAGGACTAACATGAGAAAATAAATCAATTAAACACATAACATTTATCATTCAATTATCAAATAAAATGTCTATCACATCATTCAATTATGAAATAAAATACGATAGAGTTACTCACTGCAATTTACAAATAAAATATAACATATAGACTTTGTCAATAATAATATAGTTCATTTAGTTTTGGTTAAATGAAACACATTCCACGTACATTGTCAATTTTCAAACACAAACCAAAATTACCAGTTTTTACTCCTTAAAATAGAGTCTAAATCCAATCATCAAACATTTAACAAATTTAACTTAGATCTGACAAAAGAGAGCAATTTTTTAAAATATTATAACATCTAACAACTTAATAATTTTATAATAGATTTACAATCAATTACCCTATAAAAACATAATTTGTATATAATCAAGGAGAAAGCAAAAAAAACTAATATAGATATACTGTTTCCCAATAACATATATTTAATAATTAAATTCATTCAATTGATATAAGCAATGACATGTTTTGTTTTTAACTATTTAAAAATAAAATTAAAAGGTACTTCTAAAAAAAATAATGAGTTATCGTTGTCTCTTTTATTGACGATGAGTCATCGGGGTAGCTAGTCCCTTCTACTCATTTAGTCAACTACTTAAGGAACTATAACTGCAATCATTCAAATTCAAATATGGATAATTAAAAGTATCTTTAACGTGGTTCAGGAGTGCGAAGGCGGCGCCACAACTCCTACTCCTTACTTCAAGTTAAAAATTCACTTAATTACACATTGACAATAATTTATTGGTAATTTACAACTAGTTACAACAACAAGGAAATGACACTAGTATCAATATATAATCAATAATCGGATTGATGAAATATAGAACTATTTCACTTTTAGATGCTCTTGAGCTACTCTACTCTATACACAATTCTCACAATTAGAACACTTGAAACACAAACAATTTAATATTTACATAATCATATACACATTCAAATACTAACCAAAATTAGCACAAGATTTTACGTTCATCTCATACTCAAACGAGATTCAAAAAATGAAACATATTCCTCATAGAGGTCTATTGCTCCAAATTGATCACGATTAAATTTTGAGTTAAACATCACTTAAAAGTTACAACAAATGGAAGCATATATAGATTTTCAAATAGAAGATAAGATAAATAATTATTTACTAGAAGATATTATACATTACCAAACCCAAATTGAATCATAGTGCAAAACCACTTTCAAGTTCTTACACATCATTCTTAAAAATTATCTTCTAGACTTAATTATTATTAAAGAATATTACTAACCATTTAGCCACCCCCAAAAATTAATTGATGAATTCAAATTTTTCTTTAAATATTTTTCAATAATTCAAGTCTAAATAAAAACAACTAAGATAAATCACAATTCTAAATACAATACAAATAAAATAAATCACGAATATTTTTAAAATCTATAAGATTTCTAAAAATTTATTCATATTTTAATTATCAAAAACACATTTTTAAATAGTTCATCACTGTAAAAATTATTATTTTCAACTTATATTTTGAAATAAAATTTAAACTATATAAAGATAGATAGGAAATTTTACAATTAATTAACACTTCCAAAATAGTTCCAATTTATTTTCCTATTTTATCAAACTTACAAAAAAAAATGTATATCTATATACATTAAAGTAGTGCACATGACACAAAACATAAGACATATGATAATGATAATGAATTACACTAATTCATAAATCTACAAAATAGTAGCCTCCTCTCACACTAACTACTTAACCTGCTTATAGATACACTCTTCAGTTTTTATCAAGCCACAAAATTGGTCCAAAAACATAATAAACATAAATTTTAAAAGATTTGGAGTTCTGTTCTAATCTTAAAAAATGAGTCTCAAATAAAATTGTAATTTTAAATTAATAAAAAATTGATAAAATAAATTTTAGTTCTATACGCATACCAATCTATGAGTCACTCTACAATATCAATCTAGCATGATGCACTCTACAACATACCAATTTAATGCATACCATTTTTGTTAGGTTAAATTCATAATAAATAAATAAAAATCTACTGTAAAATAAGTCAATTATAGAATCCAAATTTAGATATCTTTTCAAAATATTTTTACTGTTTGGAATTTTTTTTTAAAAACTTGTTTTTTTTTTTTCCTTTCTTCTTTACTTCTCTTTCTTCATTAATATGCATTTTATTGTTAGTAGTAGGTTAAATCACTGGAAAGTTCTTAAACTCTAAAACTCTAAGATCGAGTCAAACTCTAATGAGTTCATATATCTATTGTAAAAAAATCAATCATTTCAAATAAATATCCCAATACCCTCACGATCCAATATTTACATCAGCCCCCTAACCAAATAACAACAAACTCTTTTCAATTTCTAAAAACAAGACATATTAAAATGCTGTAAATTTTTAAGCTGTTTTAAAACATTAATTATAATCAAGTAAGCATATAATTATTGTATTTTATAATCAACAAAAATTCAACTACATTAATTTCTTTATAAATAATCAGAGTAACTCAAACAAAGTATTTCATCATGAATAAAATAAGTAAACTTTCACTCTTCAAAATGTCATTTTAAAAAATTATAATTCTACCAACCTCTAATATTCAAGATTACTATTGCTAGTAATATGAATTTCATACTATCTAAATCATGACGAACATTGTAAATTGTTTTCAAAACCAATATCAAAACTCTACTCATCTAGATACAACCATCAACACTTTCAAGTGATTTAAAGCATTCATGATTTAAAAAACATTTTTTTCTTTAACACAAGCCCACATAAATAAAAAATAATATTTTTGTGTTCAAAATTTAACTTTAAAACATAAGAGACATATTTCCTACTAACCAAAGTTTAGAACGAAACATCTTTTTTTTTTCTCTAAAAATGAGTTCAACAAAAATAATAATATTTGTAACTAGTAAAAGTTCAATACTTAAATTTTTAAAACATATAATTCCATAGAAAATCAATGTTTCAATCAATTAGTTATTAGATCAAACACTTTAACAGATACATAATCAAAACTAAATATTTAAATTGATTAAGGGTGAAATATACAGATGGTCAAGATCAAAATTATTATTTCCAACTATATCATATAAAAACAAGAGTGCAAACATCATAGTAGGTAGGCAAGCAATAAGCAACAAGTACTAACATAATCTTGTCAACAATTTAAAATTAACCTCAAATCTTAACAATAATTTTTATGTTTTATTTACTCACTTAGTAGAATTTAGATCCATAACACAATCAGAGAAGCATTATAAACAGTTAATTAGTAATCTCGAAAATATGTATAATAATACAAAAGCATATAACCATTAACACAATTATATAACGAGGGTAAAAAAAAAACATGACATTGAAAATAATTAATACACAAGAAAACACAATTGACACGACTAACATTTGACTCAGATTGAATCGACACTCAACCCACTCGGCCTGAATGGACAAACCAGGCTCTGATACCACTAATGTGACACCCTAAACCCAAAAATAATATATATAATAATCTATATCATATTTCTATAAAATTTGCAGTGGATAAATAATAATATGTTTCCAAGAAAATAAAAACTTTAATCTTTAATTTAGGATATCACGTTTCTCAAAAATTAAAAGGAACTCTTTAACTTCTTTACTCCATAGTGCAATCTCAATAAGCTTGAATTAAGTATAATTACTTGATTTAATTCTAAAAACCTACTAGTACTTATATGATTTTCATACAAAAGTCGTTTCAAAATAAATAAGTAAAATACAAATTACAACCCTTATTCCCGGTATCACCTATCAGAGCGGGGTTCCTCCCAAACTTGAAACTTCAAGACTTATTAACCTGTAACAACTGGCGATTCGCAACGCAGGGCCAAGCCAGTCCAAACACAACAACGAGGAGGTGAGTTTCCAAATCATGTTAATAGTATAATATAAGTAAGATAAGAATACGCAACAATCATAATAGACCGTTCATAATCACATTACTATATATCAAAATATTTAAGTGAAATAGTATCATATTATAACATCAAATTCCACTCAAGTAAGATAATCATTCTCATTTAATATGCATCAAATCATCTAAGAGTATATTAATTATTACTTTTGAAACACATACAATCACCACCAAAACAATCACAATAATGCAATGCTATGCATGAGCTTAGACTCTACTCACATTGTGTGGTACCATCTAACTCTGAAGTACTTGGTTTAGAGGCTTGATACATATGCCACCATCCGGTGGAACGGACAAATTCAAATTGGCCCTGTCCTCATAGATTCCCCTCAACTCAACCCGAGACACATATACGTGACAGTCGAGTGGTAAACGTGTGTTGCGTGGTAGCTCCCGACATTTAGGAGTGCTACCTCCAAGTCACTTAGGAATTCCCCACCCGAATACCTCCAAGTACTAACAATTTTGCCTTAAGGCCTCGACAGCAGAACCGCCACGTCAGGCTCATTCAGTTGATTACTTCCCCAGAATCACTAGGCTGTCAGGACTCCTACCTATATGATGACAAAATAATTCTCCACTTCACAAAATTCACAATATTTATATTTCTCCTCCTCGTGCGTATATGATACTCCATTAATACCGTCATCTCAGACACAATTGACAATCACAATATTCTCATCACAATTATATAACATCACTAATTAATCACACATCATCATCATCATCAACATAAAAACTCATCACAATATATAGAATCACTATATCATTTCCAATCATCATCACATACAAACAACAACATATAATTCATCACAAAATTTAGACACATCACCATTGTTAATCAATACATTATCATCATTATATATAATTGTCACAACACATCTATTATATATAAACTCATTTTAAACATCATCTTAATCAAACATTATGCATAATAATTAATTCAACAAACCAATATCACAATATATATCACACACACGCATTAAATCAAATATCACAATAATATCAAATGCCACACATTTAACGAAATTAAATCAAATATCACAATAATATCAAATGTCACACATTTAACGAAATTTTAAATCAAATATCACAATAAATATCAAATGCACACATTTCAAACAAATTAAATCAATCAACACCCTACAAAATTTCTATTCTATATTTTAATCTCACAATTTCATATTTTCACATAACTAATGTTATCCCTCAAAGGGCTACTGCCATACGTAGCGAGCCCCGGACGAATCGTGGGAAATACGGTTTTCCCGTTAATCTCACAATATTATTACACTCATGAATTCAAACGCTCTCTCACCCCTTACCTTTAATTTGACGCTTTCACACACTGACTACGATTCCACCGAGCAAACATCCTTTGTTCATTGACTCTTTGTCTTTCAATGGATCTAACTCGCCAGTTTATGGGTAAACGTTAAAAATAAATTATGAGAACATCCTTTAAAAACTAAATTCGAAATTCGGTCAAGGAAACTTACCATAAATCAGAAAACAAATCAGTGGGTAAAATAGCAATTTTTCACACAGTCGTTTTGGCGTTGGTTTCACTCAAATCGGACTTACGGTGAAGGAGAACGGTTCAAACTAAGTAATTTAACAAGCGGAGAAGTCGGGGATTTTAGAGAGAAATTTGGATGGTTAAAAATCTGAAAAATTGTGTTTAATTGACTAACTAATTGAATGGAACAACATACTGAAATTTGGGTGAAAACAGAGAAAGTTTTCTGGAACAGTTATCGATCACCGGTGCCAAACGATAGGCTTGTTGTTGGTTTCCCTTGGTTTTACTAGTGATGGCCGTAAGCTTCCTTCCTTGTTTTTTTTCTTTTATTTTATTAACATAATTAGGGTTAACCTAAATGGGTCAAGTCCATTTGTCCCTTATTTAATTTATATTTTACTATTATTATTTTTATTTTGCTAAAACAAAATTAATTGTTACTTAATCTCTTTTTTTTTTAAATACTCTATCAAACATCATTAAATTTTTTAAAACATTACTAATATTTCATAATTAATATATGTTAAATTAGAGTAATTAAAATAATCAATATAAAAAAACATATTACTAATAATTAAAACTATCTTCCTCATATTACTAATAATCAAAATAATCTCTACAATTATACTTATTTTTCAAAATACTCACATCATGATATTAGAAAATAGTCAAAATCATAAAATAAATAAATATAACATCAATATTTTATATTAATTACTAAATCATAATAAATATATATAAAATCACAATGTCATAAAAAGCATATAAAAATAAAAGAAATCAAACACAAGATCAATTCTATCTCAAAGATATTATTTATAAAAAAAATTAACTAAAAATAGAAAGTAGTATAATAATTGGAAATATAACTACGTTGCATAACTTAATATCAGTATCAAACGCACACAAAATATTATATTAATTGGGTACACGTATCATACACGTAAAATTGCACAAAATCTTTTTCTTAAACATATATTACACTAAAACTACTATTATTTTTTCAAAAAAAAAAGATCAAAGAGTAAAATATAATATTTATTATTATATCCTCACGTAATCTAAATATTTATAAAACTAGTACATCATAGGAAAATTCATTGCCTATAAAGAAAAATTAATCATAAAACTAATCAACATTATATTATAAAATAATTTTAACACCAAATTAATTATCTAAATTCCATTTAATTAATAAAATAGTTTATTATAAAATTGAGTAGTTTTACATTATTATCAGGAAACTACGTCTAGTGTAGCATTTTATCGGGAAATCCTATGAAGCGTTGAATAGCGTGACCTGATTGAACTCCTTTCTGGGTGGAAAAGTTTTAACTTTGTAATAGATCAAGGTTGATCTGAGCTAGGTGATGTAAAACCAAGAAGGTTCTTTGTTTTGAACACTTGGTGGAAAATCTCATAGTTGTGAGGACTAGATGTAGCTCGAGTTAGGTGAATTAGGATATATTCTTGAGTGGTATCTCTTCCCTTATCTATTTACTTTCAGTCTGATTGATTATCAAGTTAAATACATAAAATGAATTACTGATTTTAACTAACCAAGAATGTTCTCATAATTTACACTACCCCAAAAATAACATTTTATAGCGCATCTTTTACAGTACTTACTAAATAATCGCTGTTGTAGAATTTTTTAAAATTAAAGGAGGATACAACATCGCTTTTTTGATAAGCGTTGTAGAAAAAGCGCTGTTGTAGAGTCATATACGGTCACATAGCACTTGCACATAATGCTTACAACCCTTTTACAACGCTTTTTGTAAAAGCGCTGTAAATTGAAGCGGTCTCTCATAGCTTTTACAACGCTTTTTGAGCGCTTTAAACACAAGCGCTGTAAAATGTAGCGCTCCCACCTTATGTTGCAGGGTTTTTAAAGCGCTTTTTGTGAAAGCGCTGTAAAATACATGCGCTTTCATATAATTAAATGACCTATTATAGCGTTTTTTATACAAGCGTTGTAAAAGGCTTGCGCTTTAAATAAAAATCATTCACTTCAAATAAATAACTCATCAACCACTTTAAATAAAAATCAACCCTACGAAGCCTCATCTCATCTACTGTGCGCCCATCTACTGCTCCTCCTTTAAAACAAATTGGATACGTTGTTTAAGGTACATATTGTATTTATTAATTTTTTGTTGTCACTAAAACTGATAAATTGTTACATAATAAATCATATAAAATCTATTATTTTTTGAAATTT
>PGTU02001727.1:0-45880 GCA_002896215.2 Cicer echinospermum
ACATCGATGATTGTTAATTGTTCTAGAAACTTTTCTTTGTTTTCTTTCAATTTTTTTTACGTTGTTTCACTCATTTAGTTAATCAATTTTAACACATTTTTTCAAATTTTGTATCATCCAAATTTCTCTCTAAAATATGCCACTTCTCTGTTTGTGGAATTTATTATTTTGACCGTTCTTCTTTTATCGTAAGTTTGATTTGAGTGAAACCAACGCCAAAACGATCATGTGAAAAGTGGTTATATTATCCACTGATTGATTTTTTGATTTATGGTAAGTTTCCTTGACCTAATTTCGAAATTAATTTTTAGAGTCAAAATCTATTTTGGAAGTTACCTATAAATTATCGAGTTAGATCGATTGAATGACAAAAATTCAAGGAACAAAAGTTATTTGCTCGTTTTATCATATTCCGTCGAAATAAGGTAAGAGATGAGAGTTCGTTTGAATTCATGAGTATAATATATTATGAGATGAACGGTAAAACTGTATTTTCCACCAATTCATTTGGGGTTTGCTAATACGACAGTAGCCATTTTAGGGATAAATTAATTAATGTGCAAATATGGAAATTGTGAGACTAAAATATGGAATAGAAATATTTATAAGGTGTTGATTGATTTAATTTTTATTAAATGTGTGCTATTTGATATTGTTGTGATATTGATTGTCAAATGAATTTTATATATATGTTTGATTAGACGGTTTATGTGATGTGATAATAAAATGTGAATTTATTTTGATAAGTTTATGTGATTATGATGATATATAATTAATAATAATGATGTTATAAATTTGTGATAAGTCTATGTGATGATGCATGATTGATGATAATGATACTATAAAATTGTGATGGGTTTATATGATGAGATATGATTAATGATAGTGATGTTGTGAATTTGTGATGAAAATATTGAAGTATCCCCATAGTTGGTGAAATAATTGTGATTCCAATTTGGTGTTTGAGATGAAGTCTTAATGGAGTATCATAGGCCAACGAGGAGATAAAATAAATATTGAGAATCTTTGAAGTAGAGATTATTTTGTCATCATATAGGTAGAGTCTGACAAGCCTAGTGATTCCGGGGAAGTACAATTGAATGAGTCTAATCGTGTCGGTTTGTTGTTGAGCCTTAAGGCAAGATTGTTATGGCTTGAAGGTATTCAGGTGGGGAATTTCTAGGTGACTTGGAGTTAGCACTCCAAATATCGAGAGCTACCATGCAACACACATTTACCTCGATTGTCGCATATATGTGTCTCGATTTGAGTTGAGGTGATTTATGAGGACATGACCAATTTGAATTCTCCGTCCACCGAGATGGTGGCATAGTATCCAGCCTCCTAACCAAGTACTTCAGAGTTAGAATGGTAGCACATTGTGAAGTAGAGTCTAAGCTCATGCATATCACTGCACTTTCTTGTGATTGTTTTGTTGTTATTGATGTATTTCAAAAGTAATAATAGTTTCTCTTAGATGATTTGATGCATGTTAGAATGAGATAATTATTTCGAAACTCACCTCCTTCGTTGTTTGTGTTTGACTGGTTTGGTCATGCATTTGCAAAATCGTAGTTGTTACAGGTTAATGAGCATTGAACTTCAAGTTTGAGAGGAACACCGCTCTGATATGTGATACAGGGAATAAAATGTTGTAATTTGTCATTTCACGTTATTTTAATTTGAACGACATTTTGTAAGAAAACCTCATAAGTACTAGTAAGGTGTTTTTAGAATTTAAATCAAATAAATTAACTTAAATCAGCTATTGAGATCTGCACTATTTTATAGGAGTGAAAATTTTAAAGGTTCTTTTTATTTTTGAGAAACGTTTCATATCTTAAATTAAAAATAAACAATTTGGCTTAATTGCAGTTTGGTCCCCCTATTTATAGCTGAATCACGAAAATAGTCCCTCATTTATTTCTCTTCACTTTTTTGGTCCCCAAACAAAATTTTGTACAAAATTGATGAAATGTTGTTTTTTTGCACTTATTTAAGCCACAAACATGCCTCAAGATCTCGTGGTGTAACAATTGTATCTGACTTCTATATCATAAATAGTGTGGTGTGTGCTATAGAATGAATGACACCTTCATAAATTTCTTGGACTAAAATTTTGTTTGTAGGACCCAAAACTGGCGAGAAATAACATGGAAGCGATTATTGATCGTAATTCAACTAACAATAGGGGGACCAAAACTGGAATTGAGCCTAAAAGTTTTCTATTTTCTTAAAAAAACAAATTTTTATTTATCCACTGTAAATTGTTATAGACAATATGATATAAATAATTATATAGTATTATTGGAATTAGGAGTTTCACAAGTTGATTTTGAATAAAATAATATATATATATATATATAGATTACTATTTGACATAAAATAAATTATTTTCTCAATTAGTAATATATATATCATGTCTATATAATTATAAATACAAATCCAATTTATAATATCCAATCTCTATCATTTATTTACTTTTGATTATTTATCTTTTTCAAATATTTATTTTTGGCTTTTATATTTTTTAATTTATTTTTAGTTCTTTATCTTTTTTATAGATAATGAATGATAGTCATTTTCATTATAACCTTTAAAGTTGTATAATTACTGGTATGAACTATTGAGGTTAATCTTGGATTTAACTATTTAATAAGAATATGATGAAATACAAATAAATTTGACCAAATGTCTTCATTTCGTAGAGTTATATCAATTTTAAAATATGCAAAAAAAGTATTTTTAAATTCAAGCGTATTTATTAAGTTAAATAGATGTTTGTTTTGAAAGAACATTATTATAAACGACTAAAGAGATTCTAATGACCGATGTTGCTATAATTTTTGTTGTGATTGTTAAGAAGACTAAAATAGATCAATTATAAAAAATAATGATGAAAGTTAATTCCAAAAAAAAGATTAAAAAAATAAACATAATTATTGGTTAAATATAAAAGACTAAAAATTTATATATAAGTCTAATTATTTTAGCATTACACATGTCAAAGCTAAATTTATTTCTTAAAAAATATATATTTACAAAAAAATATTTCTTTTATTTATCGATAACAATGAATGTATTTTATATTAATGTAACACTGCAAATATCTTATTAAATATTAGGATATAGTGATAGTATATATATATGTGTTTTGATGTGGTGCGATAATTTACTACATGGTTGCCTTTGTGTACTAAGTAAATTATCTAAATGGTTAATTTAGGTATTTTATTTTATTTTCTTTTATAAACAAAAATAAAATAAAACCAATAATGCGCTAGTTGTCTTCTTCCAATGGTACATATATAGTTATTATTAGGCAAGTGTACTGGGTGCATACTATTTGCCTCTAATGTCAAAAGCCTTGTCTGATAGCCACCGCTCAACATTCAACCTCAAAAAGACAATAAGAGCGACCGCACGTAGAAAAACAAAATATTCCCATTCTGATAGTATTGGAGGTGGTTTAGGATAAATCGATTGGCACCGTTTATTTATTCTATAAGGTGAGTATATTTGGTATCTATACAAATTTTCTATCGTATATTTTTATTTAAATCTTCATTTTTATGAAATTGACATAAACTCTAAAGATTATGGTAGGATTATCGTATTTCATATAGTTTCATCATATACCTTTAATTCCCTGTTTTCTTTTATTCTTTCCTGTTAACCAACATTTTTCTTTTCTTTGGTTAAAAACACTTGCTTATTTAAATTATTATTCTACTATATTTAGCAATATCAAAAATCGAGAGGCTTGAATCTAAATGAATACTAATTGCATACCATTCTTTTGACCAGGGCAGTATATGTGTCACCATAGCTACTTGATTAAATATATCAAGTACAGGGCATATGATCAGATTATAGTAATATTGGACATGTGTTCTTTTCATATTAATATTGGGCAGATATTCTAAAATCATTTTTGCATCTAAATTACTTCATTTTATTTTAGTTATATTTAAAAGTTTTTTTACAGTATTCATCAATTTAAATAAATACTATTAGTTTGATTACATATGACCTATTTGTTTACCGATTTTAACACCTATACTATAGATATACGCTATATTTATTTAACAATATGTGATCTATTTTTATTATAATTAAATCAGATATTTAGTTTATGTTAATATATTTATAAGTATATTCAGTATTAATATATTTTTGGTTGTTGTGTTGCTTTGTTCCTCGCAGACTATTAGAGACAACGTTTGACGAAGACACAATATATTAAATAAGAAGATTTTTTTCATTGGGCGAAATCTTCAACTAAGGTAAGGGGTGACAAAAAGTTGATTTTATGAGTATAATATAACGTGGGATGAATAAAAATATCATAATTCTCATACATTCATCTAGGACTTACTACGTATGGTCGAGCCCTATTGAGTAAGAATAATTAATTAATAATATATAAATGTTAACAGTGAGAACTAAAATATAATTTAAAATGTATAGAATTGTTGTGAATTAATTATATCAAGATTGCATGATATTTGATTTTATGGAATCTTTTACTAATTGTTATTGTATGAACGATATGTATTTGAATGCTCTTATTTTATGATTTTAACTTGACTGCACCACTTATTTGATTTCCTATTATGTGATTGATATGACTAGATTGTGCATTGTGAGTGGTGTAGACCAAATATTGAGATTGACTGATATACATATATAATGATGTAAATTCAGATGATTATTGTGGAATGACTGATATTTACGTAGACGTAAATTTTGATGAATATTATGAATTCAAAGTGAGAATTGTTGAGTTGTGATAATCCAATAAGTATGAGCTAGACGTTGGAAGTTTTTTGGAGTGACGATTATTTTGTCATCATATAGGAAGGTTTGACAAGTCTAATGATTCAGGGAAGTACAATTGAATGAGATGAGTCTGATTGTGGAGGGCTACGATCGAACCGTAAGGTAAGAATGATAGACTTAAGGGTATCTCTGGTAAGGAATTCCTAAGTGAATTAGTGAGTTATTCCCTAAGGTCGAGAGCTACTGTGCAACACATGAGTACCTCGACCATCGTGATATGTGTCTCGGGTTAACTTGAAGGGATCTATGAGGACTTGTTCATTCATGAGTTTTCCGTCCACACTTGTACTGGCATAATATCAGGCCTCCTAACCAAGTACTGCAGAGTAGAATGATACCAAATGATGAAGTATAGAATATAGGACATGCATAAGATTTCATCTTTGCGACTGTTTTATTGTGATTGATTTGGATTAACCTTTGATATTATATGTTCTTAAATATGTCTCATGCTTGTGCTAATTTGACTACTTGCACATTCTTCTCTCTTATCTTATACTGTTATATAATTTTGAAACTCATTGTACGTTGTTTGTGTTAAGCGGTTGCGATTGACGCATACGAGCCGCAAGTGATGACTAGTACCCTCAGAGTGTCGGAGGCCGTCTCATCTTGAAGACTTTTATTATATATCTTTAGTTAAATTCACTTTTGAACGTCCTTTTATGTTGGAATTTCTCGCTCTGATAGTGACATCTAATTAGGATTATATTTACAATTATCACTAAACTTGACTACGTCTATTTCAAAAGAATTTTGTTGTCTAATATTATGACTTCGAGTTGTTAAATTTGATTGATATTTTTGGATTAAAAGTTTTTTTTCTTGAAGAATTTCACTACTCAATATTAAAAATATTAATTTGAGGTTTAGGGTGTCACATATTCTGTAAGATATATTTTGTACTTTTATAAACTAATTATCCATCAATAATTAATAATAAATATCAATAATCTATTATTATTATTATTATTATATTATTTATTATTATTATTAATTTTTAAAAAGATTTTATTGCGATTCTATAAGTGTTAATTATTCTACATAATTGTATCATATATCACAGTATTTAAAATATATATTACTTCTCCACTGTTTAATTCAAAAATCAAAATGAGAGATCAAAACTGTCAAATTTTAAAATAAAAAAACTAATTTCATAAATAAATAAATTAGAAAGGTTAAAACTACAATTAATTTTATTTATTTAGTCTTTTATAATGTAAACCTTCATATTATGATTTAGTTGCACAATCACCTTCAATAATGAGCTGGCAAGTCTAAATCAACGAATTATTATCATTTTTAATTAAAAAAAATTTGTATAAAAAAAAAGGTTCTTTAATCGTCATCATCTTTTTCTTCTTTCTCGTAAAAACTATAAAAAGCAGCAAATTTTATTTAAAATTTAAGGAAGATATAGGTCAGACTATTGTTGAGATTAAGAATTAGTCAAATAATTGGCGAACAAATTTAATCTATAATTTTATTTTCTTCAAACTATAATGATTTTGAGGAAGTACAACTGAATGATTTTGATCGTGACAGTCTATTGTTGAGCCTTAAGGCAAGATTGTTCGACCTTGGAGGTATTCAGGTGGAGAATTTATAGGCGACTTGGTGGTAGCCCTCCAAATGTTGGGAGCTATCATGCAACAAACGTTTACCTCGATTGTCGTGTATATGTGTCTTGGGTTGGGTTGAGGGTTCTATGAGGACATGACCAATTTGAATTGTTCGTCCAATCGCATGGTGACATAATATCAAGCCTCCTAATCAAATACCTCAGAGTTAGAATCATACCAAATTGTAAAGAAGTAGAGTATAAACACATGAATAACATCTCTTTTTCTTGTGATTAATGTGTTTCAAAAGTGATAATAATTTCTCTAAGAGGATCGATGCATATTTTAATGAGATAATGATGTTATTTGAGTGACTTTGATGCTATAATATGATATCATTTTCTTGAATATTTTGATATATCATGATGTGTTATGATACGGTCTATTAAGATTATTTGTGTATTCTTGAATATTTTGATATATCATGATGTCGATATTATACTATCAACATGATTTCAAAACTCACCTCATTCGCAGTTTGTGTTTAACTGGCTTGGTTAGAAACGCTTCTGATAAGTGATACTGAGAGTCATAAGTTGTATTTTATTTATTTAATTTAGAAACGAATTTTTTGTATGAAAATCTTATAAGTACTAGTAATTTTGTACAATAAAATTAGTAAATTATAGTTAAATCATGTTTATGTAGATATCATTGTTTTATAGGAGAAAAAAAGTTTAAAGTGTTCAATTTGTATTTTGAGAAATATGATATCTAGATGATTTGTAAAAATTTATTTTTTCTCTAAAAGAGTTTTTATTTATCCGCTACAAATTTGTATAAAAATATGGTATAAATTATATATATATATATATATATATATATATATATATATATTATTTGGAGATTAAAGTGTCACAAGAAAAAAGTAATAAAAAGAAACTATAAACAAATATATTTTAAAATAGAAAGAGAAGGATGACCTAAACGGTAATGCCAAAGATCAAAATTGCAGATAGTAATAATGTTAGTAAAAGAATAACCACGTAAAAAATTATTTCTAGAAAATATTTTTCTTGTAATGATTGTGCCGATTAGAAACATAACTAGAAATATTAGGAAATTAATAGGCTAAAAGGTATAGTCCAACATGAACTTCAGCATATCTATCATCTTGAACTTCAACATATCCAATAATTTTTTATTGTTAAGGTTCCTGAATAGAATAATACATATTGGTAAAATTTAGATGACAATTCAAAGAAACAGACAATTTATGAACATATATAATATTAAAATAAAAATCAGAAATGAACAATACATGAAGAAGAGTAAGGTGATTAGATAAGATGATAATTCTAGCATAAGAAGTAATGGTGATGGGACGGTTAGGCAATTTAACCTTAAAAGATTAATATTATGATAATCAAAAAAATATGAAAGTTTATTAGCAACACGATCAGTAGTTCCACTTTCCAAAATCCAATATGGCCAAAATTTGGAATCAATACCTGAATCATTGGTGAAGGAATTGAAACAAGGACTCGCCAAATTATGGAATTAATTTGTGGTGTTGGCTGGTTTGGAGAAGCAGATTGTGTTCATTTCAAAAGATCAACCAATTGTTGATATTGCGTATGAGTTAAAGTAAATGTGTCAGACCAATCCCAAACTGAAATAGATTCCTCAACTTGTTGATCATTAGAGACATCAATGTTGGTGTAAGCCGTAACACCAATCTATTTTACATAGATTATTATCCGTATTATGAATTTAATTCATATATCTAATTTTAGATATATGTACAAGAAATCATTTATTTTGTTATTAATTGTATAATATAATATAATCCATAAAATAGATAATTGGTTTACTAGAACATCAAGTGTGACTTGATCGTTAGATCTTATTGAACATTAAGAATGATATTTTTAAAGTATCCACAGTCAAAGTATTATTGTTAATAAAGATGACAATAATACATCGATGTTATTACGTGAGTTGACTGATGAACACATCGCACGGGTCATAGATATAAGATATCAAGTTATCACATTAGTATTAGGGGTAATCGTATCACTAATTTCCTCATTATTTGGGTAACAATGATATATTGTTAGATGTCAATCATAGTTTATAATATTTTATATTATATAAACTATATATAATATTTAATATTATTACGATTTCAGTGAGAATCTATCAGAGTTAAATGGATAGAGTAAGGACAACAGAATTAAATAAGATTTTATTTAACTAGATGTTAATCGTATTAACTATGATTTAATACATTAACATATTTATAATTTATTTACTTGAATTTGAGTTGATTAAATAAATGAGCGTTGACAATTAATTGAATTAAATATGATTTAATTTAATTAATAGTTTGTATTAAATTAAATTAATTTTATTAAATATAATAATTTAGGACTTATTTTGGGTTGAGTTCAAAATAGGAGTCTTAGCGTCTATTTGCGAGTTAAATTTTAGAGGATTTTGAAGGGAAAGACTTTAGAGAGCTAATTCTATTTGACATTTTAAATTCTTTTGAAAAAATAACATGCATGATAAAGAGCACACTCCCAAGTAATCATGATTTGCAACTACCCTCATAGAATGGCTACATAATATTCCGTTTTATGCTAGTGTGGACTATATAGAGATGTCGGTAATTTCTGTGTTGTTGATCAAAATTAAAGCACACTTCAAGAAAGATGTTAGTTGGTGATATGTCTCCTCGATGCTTAAAGAGGTAAAACATGAACTCTTCTAGTAAAATTTTGTATATATGTGATCCTTGGCTCAAGGATTTTTCCGTTGTTAAGATTGATTTTTAAAATATTTATAAAAAAAAAAAAAAAAAAAAGTTTATGTCAATGAATCCCTAACAGTTTGCTATAGGAGCACGATTCTTGAATTTAAAACCCAGAGGAAAACCATGTTTGTAGTAACAAGAATTCAAAGTATGGCGACCCTTGCCATAAAAAGTACACAATTTTGTTGAACCCCCACAAGGAAATTTTCCAGAACCGCGACCTCTACCACGACCATGAACATAATTTTGACCAAAAGCAGGCGTTGTAAAGGTCTGAAGAACTTTGGGATCACCAAGAATGCTTGAAGATGAAGGAATCTGTCCTATATGTTGAAGAACATAAGCGAGAACGTTTAAGAGAGATGGTAAAGGATCCATCATTAGGATTTGTGTTTTAACTGTAGGAAATTGGTCATTGAGACCCTTGAGAAAATAGATAACTTGTTCAGAATCTTAAATAATTTTAAGGGACTTGGTCATATGTACAAAACAAGTACATACACGAGTACAAACACAACTAGGGTTTGGACGCAATTGCTCCAACTCAACCCAAAGACCCTTTAAATCTATATAAAATATCCTAACAAAGTGTTCCCCTTAACATATCGTATGAATTTCGCGATGAAGATGAGATGCACGAAAATTATTACCTTTTGTAAAGCGATCTTTGAGTTCATTCCAAAGATCAACAACATTCTCGATATAAACAATGCTTTGAGCAATCGAAGTAGAAAGAGAACTAGTGATCCACGAGACAACCATAACATTGCAACACTCCCAAACTTCAAAATTAGCATTAAAATTCGACGGAACCATGATTGTACCATCAAGAAATTTGAGTTTGTTCTTTGAAAGAAGAGCACGACACAGAGCACGACTCCATTGATAGTAATATAGACCATTTAAAGGAAGAGAAACAAGAATTACTCTAGGGTTTTCACTAGGGTGGAGATAAATAGGGATTCTTGTATGAATATGAATTTTAAGTGTTGAAATTTGAATCAAAAGATTGAAGAGGCTGGATAAAATATGATTTGCCATGGAAAAGAAAATAAGAAAGAAACGCACGAAAGAAAGGAACGTTTTAGGCAGATACAATATTAGAAGAAAATAGAGAGGGAGAGAAAGAGAGAGAGAAAAGAGAAACTCTTAATAATACTTTTTCTATGATTTGATTGAATGCACAAAACAATATTTAATATTTATATAAGAGATAAAACTGAAAACAGAGAGAGAAAAAATTGACTAACTAACTTGGGTAACCAAGCTTAACTACCTATATACATAATGAGATAAAAGTAACCCTTCTAATAATAAACTTAATTAATTAATAATTATCATGAATACAGTTTTTAATCTCTGCTATTAAATAAATAAATTTTATTTATAGACACGTGTATAATATTATAAAAACTTTATTTATAAAAAGTGAGTCAAAAATTTAAATTACAGATCAATATTTTCGTTATTTTCATTTGAGTTTATTATATTTTACATATCCATATTAATTCATCTCAAATTAAAAAAATTTAAATTTTTATAAAGGATTTTTTTATAATGTTCTAAAAATACTTTCAAAAAAGTCATTTAAAATTTTAAAGTTGTAGGACAATAAATATGTTTTGTTTTAGTAGAAGCTCAAAGTATTTCCAAATTAATTTTGTAGAACTAAAAATTGTATTTTTATTTTACAAAAATTTAAATTCAAGGATTTAAATTTTATTGATACTAAAAAAATTTAACCGTACACTTATTTTTAGAAATTGTCCCTCCTATGAGATTTGTACACTTATTTTATTGAGATTTGTATTCTAAATTAGATAACATTAAATTTTTAATGAGAATTTATCATCCGTGCGATCATATCCGTTTTGAGGACTGTGATATACAGTTTATACCCAAAAATATAGCATAATTTCATGACCTTATTTAATTTGTCATGTCAATTTTTATTTTTCATTTTTGGCAATTTTGTTTTTATAATTAGATAAAGGCTTTTTTAGCAAGTTGTGAGTTGTGGCTCCTGCCATTACAAAGAAAATAGGTTCCTTATACTAACTTCGTTATACAATTATTATTTTAAATTGTCTGATCTCAAATCACAATAATATAAATTATTTTAAATCAATTTGATTAAAATATACTATCAACTCTCTAATTGTACTTATATTATATTAGAGAATCTCACGGGTTGTTTTGTAAAGGATTCAACAAAAGCTCAGAATTATGACAAGAATATATATATATTTTTTTTTTAAGAAAAGAAAAAGTTAATCTTGCTTTATCCACTCTAGGTAGTGTAGTGGAATAGGTTAGATTTTTTCCTTTTGTAAAAAATAATAATAATAATTTCATTATCTTATAGTATAATACTTTTTTATGTTTCAATTTAAATTAGATTTTTTAGCCCTTTTTAATATATTATGAAGTTTTAATTCAAATTTTATATATTCTAAAATAGAAACCTAAAGAAAAACAAAAGTACTAATAGACCGTCATATATAAATAAGTGTTAAATTTGTTTGTTTTTGTATTAAAATATCTCTTTTTTTTTTTAATTATTTTCGTTGGATTGAAAATTTATATCATATAAATTATACATGTAAAATTATACACATATAAAAAATTATTTTATATGTTATTGAGACTTATGAAGATTAATAATGTTCAACAAAAGTGCATAAAACGTTAATTTTGATGTATCACAATTACATATAAAATGATTTGTATAAATTTTAAATGCATGATCTTTATGATATAAATTTGTAATTCAAATTAAAAAAAATTATAAAAAGTAAAATTAAAAGAAATAGAGAGATGACGGTAATTTGAATTGAAATGATCTAAATGAGTAAAGAATATAGAGGTTGATAACCCCAACTTAAGTGTCGTCATAATAACAACACTACTGATAGGTAAATTTTTTTTAACTCAAAGTTTTGTTGGATTTTGGTATCTAATATTTGGTGTGACACCCTAAACTTCAAAATAATATATATAATAATTTATATCACATTTCTATAAAATTTGCAGCAGATAAATATTAATCTATTTCGAAGAAAATAAAAAACTTTTATTTTTAATTTAAGATATCACATTTCTAAAAAATAAAATAAAACACTTTAAACTTAACTTTTTTTTATTAAAATAGTGCAATATCGATAAGCTTGATTTAAGTATAATTACTTGGTTTAATTTTAAAAACTAACTAGTACTTCTAAGGTTTTCATACAAAAATTTGTTTCAAATTAAATAAGGAAATACAAATTACAACCCTTATTCCCGGTATCACCTATCAGAGCGGGGTTCCTCCGAAACTTGAACTTTAAGACTCATTAACCTGTAACAACTGCGATTTCGCAAACGCAAGGCCAAATAAGTCAAACACAAACAACGAAGGAGGTGAGTTTTGAAATCATGTTAATAGTATAGTATAAATAAGAAGAACATGCAAATAATCAAAATAGAACCGTATCATCACACAAACATTCCATCAAGAAAATATCACATTAAAAAGTCAAAATCACTCAAGGAAAATCAATAAATTTCACTATAACATCAAATTTTCTAAGAGAAATTATCACCACACACAATACATATTAATCACAACAAAACAATCGCAATAAAATGCAATGTTATGCATGAGCTTAGATTCTACTTCACAATGTGGTACCATTCTAACTTTGAAGTATTTGGTTAGGAGGCTTGATACTATGCCACCATACCGGTGGACGGATAATTCAAATTGGCCCTGTCCTCATAGATCCCTCCACTCAACCTGAGACACATATACGCGACAGTCGAGGTAAACGTGTGTTGCATGGTAGCTCCCGACATTTGGAGTACTACCTCCAAGTCACCTAGGAATTCCCTACCCGTATACCTCCAAGGTCTAACAATCTTGCCTTAAGGTTCGACAGCAGACTGCCACAATCAGACTCATTCAATTGTACTTCCCTAGAATCACTAGGCTTGTCAAGCCCTACCTATATGATGACAAAATAATATTCACTTCACAAATTCTCAATATTTATTTTCTCTCTTCGTTAGCTTAGACTACTCCATTAAGAGCATCATCTTTATAAATCATCACTATTTCATCATATATGGGGTACTTCAATATTCTCATCACAATTTATAACGTCACTAATCATACATAATCGTAATCATCGTATAAACTCATCACAATTTTATCACATCACTATTATCGATAAAAAAATCAGCATTATCATCCTGCATACATATATCATACCATGCATCCATATATTATTATCACATCACATAAATTCGTCTAATCAAACATATGCATCAAATTCATTTGAAATCAAATATCATAATAATATCAAATACCACACATTTAACGAAATTAAATCAATCAACACCTTATAAATATTTCTATTCCATATTTAAATCTTGCAATTTTCATATTTTCACATTAATCAATTTATCACTCAAAGGGCTACTGTTGTACGTAGCGAGCCCCAGATGAATCGTTGGGAAATACAGTTTTCTTGTTCATCTCACATTATATTATACTCATGAATTCAAACGCTCTCTCACCCCTTACCTTATTTCGACGTTTTCACACACGAATACGATTCCACGAGCAAACAACTCTTGTTCATTGACTATTTGTCCTTCAACTGATCTAACTCTACAGTTTATGGGTAACCGTTAAAAATAAATTATGAGAACATACTCTAAAAACTAAATTCGAAATTCGGTCAAGTAAAATTACCATAAATCAGAAAACCAATAAGTGGATAATATAGCCAATTTTCACACGGTCGTTTTGGCGTTAGTTTCACTCAAATCGGGCTTACGGTGAAGGAGAACGATGCAAAATAACAAATTCTACAAACAGAGAAGTCAGGTATTTTAGAGAGAAATTGGGTTGTTAAAAATCTGGAAATTATGTTTAATTGACGAGTTAAATGAATGAAATAACATACTCAAATTTGAGCGAAAATGGAGAAAGTTTTCTGGAACAGTTATCGATTACCGGTGTTGTTGTCTTTTCTCTATGGTTTTACGGCTGCCCTTCCAACTCCCTACTCTTTTTTGTTTGTTTTATTTTATTAACAATTATGGTTCACACATGAATCAAAATCATTGGTCCCTTTATTTATGTTATTTTTTTTACTATTATTATTTTTTTTTGCTAAAACAAAATTAATAATTATTTAATCTCCTTTTTAATATTGTTCCAAACATAGTTTTTCAAACATTACTAATATTTTATAAATTAGAGTAATTAAAATAATCAATATAAAAAAAAAAACATAATACTAATAATTGAAACTCTCACATTCAAAATAGTCTCTACAATTATACTTATTTATCAAAATACTCACATTATAATAATACCATCATATTAGAAAATAGTCAAAATTATAAAATAAATAAATATAACATCAATACTTTATATTAATTACTAAATCATAATAAATATAAATAAAATTACAATGTCTGTCGCGGCCTAAAAATTTCGAGTTTTCATCGAATTCAATGGAGTCGCCACCAAAATTTATTTTAAAATAGGGAAAATATTGGGAAACCCTTAAAACTGTAAAAATGGTCTTTGAAACCAGATTTCGAGCTCGGGAGTCGATTATGCGTAGGGAAGGTATTAGCACCCTACGACATCCGTGAAAATACGGTTACATTTAATTAATTGTGCAAAATTATATCAACTTAAATAAATTTATTTTTCTTTATTATTAAATATGAATATAAATTGTTTATTTATAAATGTGATTTTTTTTTGAGATAAAAGTGTGTTAAAACAAGAGTGGAAAAAAAAGAAAGTTTTTTATTAGTGTGCTTGACAAGAGTGTGATCTTGCTCCTACGTATCTCCCGGTGCGACGGAGAAATCAAAGCTACGTAGTTCTTGGTAGAAAATGTGAATGCGTTGATTGCTTTTAAATGAATTGTATTTTGTTATAAAAAAAAAAAGTTAAATTTGACGAACTTAAAAAAGGTTTGCTTGATTTGAATAATTATTTTAAAATGTGAGTTTTAAAACGATCGAGTTGTACAACTCGTGTCTCAAAACACAAGGAGTAAAAAGATGTCACATCTAATTTAACCCTCTTTAAAACATTTTATTATTCTTTTATAAAATAGAGTTCAAGAAGACCAAGTAGTACGACTTGTGTCTTAACAATTTCAAGATTAAAAAAACACATCTAATTAAATTTTGAAAAAAAAGTTGATTTTTAACCTATTCAATTATAAAAATAAATTTTAAAGTTATCAAAATATATAATTTGTATTATGCAACTCAGGGATTAAAATGTCATTTTAAATTAACTTTAATTAATTTTCATGATTTATTTGTTTAGTTTATTTATTTGTGAATATGAGATTTAGAACCATCAAATTGTCACAATTTGTGTTTCTAATAACTCAAAAATTAAAAAGATGTCACATCTAGTTAATTTTTAATGAAATGTTTGTTATTATTTTATTTTATTTTAAAAAAAGATATTAAATATTAAACAAGTTTTTTTTTAAATTTCAAAATATAATTAGTAATAAACACGAGAATAAAATAGCAAAAAAGAAAAATATATGGACTTTAACTTAATCTAAAAAAATTGAAACTAATTACAAATATAATCCTCTTTTAAACTATTTTTTTTAATTTAATAAGTGAAGAAATAAAAATTATCTTAATATTAAATAGCACCATCCAAAAAAAGAAAATCTATTATAATATGAAATAAATTATATTTATTGTTATTTAATTATATCTATAATTACTCATATTAATTAGAATTATTATGATTAAATGAAATAATTATCATGAAGATTTTGAAGAAAAAGAGAAAAGTCTATTGATCACACACATCTATTACTAAATAAATCTATATTTAATAGGACTATTATTATTATTATTATTATTATTATTATTATTATTATTATTATTATTATTATTATTATTATTATTAGTATTATTAATAAATGTAATACAAAGAAATATAAATAAGGCATACATCAAAGATTATTACGATGCATCACACAATAACATGCAAATGTGTTTAGCAAAACAAGCATCAGCTTATCAAACTTTCATACATCAAAGATTATTCATAAACAGATCAGATCTTTGAATAAAACAACAAAGAATGAGAAAAATACCCTTTTCGTCTGTTGTTGTTAGAACTGGCTTGAAGGCTAGGGTTGATGGGAAGTAAATTGACGGTAGATCTTCCTTTCTTCTTTGCGGTAACACTCTCTCTTTCTATTGTTTTTTTAGAAACCGAAAGCAAAGAAATGAAACTATATCAAGCAAGCAAACTGATACAAATAAGGGGAAGGATTGTGTTCATCATATAAATTAAGTTGTGGATTTTACCCGGTTTGGCAACCAGATCAAGCAAATACAATTAAGGAAACTAGGGGCTAGTCTTTTTTGATTTGAGTATTCAACATGATAAAATTAATACCATTATTAGATTGAAAAAATAATAAAATTAAAATAAAATGAACAAATAGATAGAGTACAGAGAAAGATGGAGTGCAGTGAAAGCATGTGAGGAAGCAGGAAACATGGTTCTGCACACGGCACACCTCAACACGCGCAACAAAGCATCGAAAGGCAGATGGGACCTTTTTTTTATTTGTTTTATTTTGATGTATTTTTAATTTTTACAATTGTTAGATAAATATACTTTTTATTTGAATTGTGGACAAAATTGAGGTATTACAATGTCATAACAAGTATATAAAAATAAACGAAATCAAACATAATATCAATTCTATCTCAAGATAATTATTTATAAAAAAAATAACTAAAAATAAAAAAATAGTTATAAATAATTGAAATATAATGCATATTTAACATCAGTCAAACGTACATAAAAGTATTACATTAATTGGGTACACGTATATACACGTAAAATCGCATAAAATCTTTTTCTCTAAAATATATATTACACTAAAAATACTATTATTTTTTTAAAAAAGTATATCAAATATAAATATATAATATTTATTATTTTATCGCTCATGTAATCTAGTATTTATAAAATTAGCACATCATAAAAATCACCTATATAACGAAAATTAGTCAGAAAATTTATCATCATATATTCTAAAATAATTTTAACATTAAATTAATTATTTAAAATCGTACTTAACTAATAAAATAGTTTATTATTAAATTTAGGGGGTTACATTTGAAGGCAAAATAAATTTAAATTTTAAATTTAATTCAAAATAATTAAATATAAAAAAATGACATTAAATGATTGAATGTTGGATATTATATTCGATAAAACTCTAGGGACTCTATAAAAAGAGTTTTTAGAAAGACTTACACATATTAGAGTATGAAATAAGTCTGAAATATTTATAATATAGTTAAATAGATTTATTTTGAAATAAAAAAAAAGTCAAATTTCACACATTAAAAGACAATTTATTTTAAGAATATCCACATATAAAATGCACACTTTAAATTCAGTACTACTTTGTTTAATATATGTAAACAAAACAAATAATATTTATAAAGAAAGGCAAAGTGTTTTAACTCGAATTATTAATCTCTTTATAATATTATTGTTATTTACTATATCTCATCTCTAGTAATTACTCCACTAACTATTTTTAATAAGAGTATTTTATTAAATAAAACTTATTTTATTATTAAAATAAAATAAACAATTCATTTATTAAAAATTATGCAGAAACACATAAAAAAATAGACGGAATAAGTAAATAAAATTTTATTATTAAACATTATAAAAACATTCCACTGCCTTAACTATCATAATTTTATCCAGAATTGATAATTTTATCCAGAATTGTGAGAATGAGAAGGTGCAGAACTCGAAGTTCCAATACCATAACTAGAAGGAGAAGGTGCAGAACTCGGAGTTCCAAAATTTAAATTTGCACGAGGTGGAGGTGGTTTATAATTGTGTCTTTTACTACCTTGTGATGGCGGAACAGGACCTTTTGGTAATACTCCAAAATAAAAATTATGGTGAGCAGGTGATAGAGGTCCTGACGGCGGAATGCGCACACCTTTTGGCAATATTTTAAAGGGATGATCGCCCATAACAAGAGAAAAAAACAAGAAACACAAAGTACCAAAAAATAAGCCATTGAAATATGCATCTCTCCAATTTTGAAATTAGGTGTGGTAAAACAAGGTATAAATAAGCTTTATGTTTATCATTAGAAGAAAGATTTTCATGTGTTTATTATTTTTTTGACTGACTTTTATTGAGTATTTCTTTAACTGACATTACTTTTCTATAAAGATTTAAAGGGCAAAAAAATATAATTGTATGACACCCCAAATTTATAATAAACTATTTTATTAATTAAATAGGATTTTAAATAATTAATTTGGTATTAAAATTATTTTAAAATATATGTTGACTAGTTTTATGATTAATTTTCTTTTGAGGTGTGTTTCTATGATGTATTAATCTTGTATATATTTGATCAAATATGTTATATCAATAATAATGTTATATTTTATTATTTTATATATTTTTTTTAAAAATAATAGTATGTTAGTATAAATATTTTGAAGAATAAGATTTAAGCCATTTTATGTAAATATGTGAGTTGGTAATTAATATGATTTTATTGTGTGTTTGACTAATATTAAATGTGCACTTAATTATATTTAATTATTTTTAAATATATCTTATTTTAAATATTTTTTTTATAAATAATTATCTTGAGTTAGTAGTAACATTGTGATTGATTTTCTTTATTTTTATATACTTATTTTGGAATTGTAATTTATATATATATATATATATATATATATATATATATATATATATATATATATATATTGATTATGATTTAGTAATTAACATAAAATATTGTTGTTATATTTATTTATTTTATAATTTTGACTATTCTCTAACGATAGTATTATTATAACGTGAGTATTTTGAAAAATAAGTATAATTATAGTGATTAATTTGAATATGAGAGTTTGAGTTGTTAATAACAATTATTTTTTTAAAAGGTTAATTATTTTAATTACTCTAATTTATCATTTATTAGTTATCAAATGTTAGTAATGTTTTTAAAATTAATTGCTATTTGGAAGAGTATTAAGAATGAGATTAAGTAACAATTAATTTTATTTTAACAAAATAAAAATAATAATAGTAAAATATAAAATAAATAAGGGGACCAATGGACTTGACTCATGTATGTTAACCATAATTATATTAGTAAAATAAAAATATAATAATAAGGAAGGGAAATCTTTCTCTGCCGCCAGAAAAAAAAAAAATAGGAGTGTTACACAACTATCACTTGACATCGATGATTGTTAATTGTTCTAGAAACTTTTCTTTGTTTTCTTTCAATTTTTTTTACGTTGTTTCACTCATTTAGTTAATCAATTTTAACACATTTTTTCAAATTTTGTATCATCCAAATTTCTCTCTAAAATATGCCACTTCTCTGTTTGTGGAATTTATTATTTTGACCGTTCTTCTTTTATCGTAAGTTTGATTTGAGTGAAACCAACGCCAAAACGATCATGTGAAAAGTGGTTATATTATCCACTGATTGATTTTTTGATTTATGGTAAGTTTCCTTGACCTAATTTCGAAATTAATTTTTAGAGTCAAAATCTATTTTGGAAGTTACCTATAAATTATCGAGTTAGATCGATTGAATGACAAAAATTCAAGGAACAAAAGTTATTTGCTCGTTTTATCATATTCCGTCGAAATAAGGTAAGAGATGAGAGTTCGTTTGAATTCATGAGTATAATATATTATGAGATGAACGGTAAAACTGTATTTTCCACCAATTCATTTGGGGTTTGCTAATACGACAGTAGCCATTTTAGGGATAAATTAATTAATGTGCAAATATGGAAATTGTGAGACTAAAATATGGAATAGAAATATTTATAAGGTATTGATTGATTTAATTTTTGTTAAATGTGTGCTATTTGATATTGTTGTGATATTGATTGTCAAATGAATTTTATATATATGTTTGATTAGACGGTTTATGTGATGTGATAATAAAATGTGAATTTATTTTGATAAGTTTATGTGATTATGATGATATATAATTAATAATAATGATGTTATAAATTTGTGATAAGTCTATGTGATGATGCATGATTGATGATAATGATACTATAAAATTGTGATGGTTTATATGATGAGATATGATTAATGATAGTGATGTTGTGAATTTGTGATGAAAATATTGAAGTATCCCCATAGTTGGTGAAATAATTGTGATTCCAATTTGGTGTTTGAGATGAAGTCTTAATGGAGTATCATAGGCCAACGAGGAGATAAAATAAATATTGAGAATCTTTGAAGTAGAGATTATTTTGTCATCATATAGGTAGAGTCTGACAAGCCTAGTGATTCCGGGGAAGTACAATTGAATGAGTCTAATCGTGTCGGTTTGTTGTTGAGCCTTAAGGCAAGATTGTTATGGCTTGAAGGTATTCAGGTGGGGAATTTCTAGGTGACTTGGAGTTAGCACTCCAAATATCGAGAGCTACCATGCAACACACATTTACCTCGATTGTCGCATATATGTGTCTCGATTTGAGTTGAGGTGATTTATGAGGACATGACCAATTTGAATTCTCCGTCCACCGAGATGGTGGCATAGTATCCAGCCTCCTAACCAAGTACTTCAGAGTTAGAATGGTAGCACATTGTGAAGTAGAGTCTAAGCTCATGCATATCACTGCACTTTCTTGTGATTGTTTTGTTGTTATTGATGTATTTCAAAAGTAATAATAGTTTCTCTTAGATGATTTGATGCATGTTAGAATGAGATAATTATTTCGAAACTCACCTCCTTCGTTGTTTGTGTTTGACTGGTTTGGTCATGCATTTGCAAAATCGTAGTTGTTACAGGTTAATGAGCATTGAACTTCAAATTTGAGAGGAACACCGCTCTAATATGTGATACAGGGAATAAATGTTGTAATTTGTATTTCACTTATTTAATTTGAAACGACATTTTGTAAGAAAACCTCATAAGTACTAGTAAGTTTTTAGAATTAAATCAAATAATTAACTTAAATCAAGCTTATTGAGATTGCACTATTTTATAGGAGTGAAAATTTTAAAGTGTTCTTTTTTTTATTTTTGAGAAACGTGATATCTTAAATTAAAAATAAAAATTTGGCTTAATTGCAGTTTTGGTCCCCCTATTTTAGCTGAATCACGAAAATAGTCCCCTCATTTTATTTCTCTTCATTTTTGGTCCCCAAACAAAATTTTGGTACAAAATTTGATGAAATGTTAGTTTTTTGCACTTATTTAAGCCACAACATGCCTCAAGATCTCGTGGTGTAACAATTGTATCTGAAATCTATGATCATAAATAGTGTGGTGTGGCTTAGAATAATGACACTTCATAAATTTTTGGACTAAAATTTTGTTTGTAGGACCAAAACTGGCGAGAAATAACATGGAAGGATTATTATCGTAATTCAACTAAAATAGGGGGACCAAAACTGGAATTGAGCCTAAAAGTTTCTATTTTCTTAAAAAACAAATTTTTATTTATCCTCTGTAAATTTTATAGAAATATGATATAAATTATTATATATATTATTTGGAATTTAGAGTTTCACAAGTTGATTTTGAATAAAATATATATATATATATATATATATATATATATATATATATATAGATACTATTTGACATAAAATAAAATTATTTTCTAAATTAGTATATATATAATCATGTCTATATAAATTATAAATACAAATCCAATTATAATATCCAATCTCTATCATTTATTTACTTTTGATTATTTATCTTTTATCAAATATTTATTTTTGGCTTTTATATTTTTTAATTTATTTTTAGTTCTTTATCTTTTATAGATAATGAATGATAGTCGTTTTCATTATAACCTTTTTAAAGTTGTATAATTACTGGTATGAACTATTGAGATTTAATCTTGGATTAACTATTTAATAAGAATATGATGAAAATACAAATAAATTTGACAAATGTCTTTCATTTCGTAGAGTTTATATCAATTTTAAAATATGCAAAAAAAGTATTTTTAAATTCAAGCGTATTATTAAGTTAAATAGATGTTTGTTTTGAAAGAACATTATTATAAACGACTAAAGAGATTCTAATGACCCGATGTTGCTATAATTTTTGTTGTGATTGTTAAGAAGACTAAAATAGATCAATTATAAAAAATTAATGATGAAAGTTAATCCAAAAAAAGATTAAAAAATAAACATAAATATTGGTTAAAATATAAAAGACTAAAATTATATATAAGTCTTAATTATTTTAGCATACACATGTCAAAAGCTAATTTATTCTTAAAAAAATATATTTTTACAAAAAAATATTCTTTTATTTATCGATAACAATGAATGTATTTTATATTATGTAACACTGCAAATATCTTATTAATTATATTTTAGTGATATAGTGATAGATTATATTATATGTGTTTGATGTGGTGCGATAATTTACTACATGGTTGCCTTTGTGTACTAAGTAAATTATCTAAATGGTTAATTTAGGTATTTTATTTTATTTTCTTTTATAAACAAAAATAAAATAAAACCAATATGCGCTAGTTGTCTTCAATGGTATCATATATAGGTATTATTAGGCAAGTGTACTGGTGCATACTATTTGCCTCTAATGTCAAAGCCTTGTCTGATAGCCACCGCTCAAACATTCAACCTCAAAAAGACAATAAGAGCGACGCACGTAGAAAAACAAAATATTCCCATTCTGATAGTATTGGAGGTGGTTTAGGATAAATCGATTGGCACCGTTTATTTATTCTATAAGGTGAGTATATTTTGGTATCTATACAAATTTTCTATCGTATTATTTTTATATTAAATCTTCATTTTTATGAAATTGACATAAACTCTAAAGATTATGGTAGGATTATCGTCTCTCATATTAGTTTTCATCATATACCTTTAATTCCCTGTTTTCTTTTATTCTTTCCCTGTTAACCAACATTTTCTTTTCTTTGGTATAAAACACTTGCTTATTTAAATTATTATTCTACTATATTTAGCAATATTCAAAATCGAGAGGCTTGAATCTAAATGAATACTAATTGCATACCGTTTCTTTTGACCAGGGGCAGTATATGTGTCACCATAGCTACTTGATTAAATTATATCAGTACAGGGCATATGATCAGATTATAGTAATATTGGACATGTGTTCTTTTCATATTAATATTGGGCAGATATTCTAAAATCATTTTGCATCTAAATTACTTCATTTTATTTTAGTTATATTTAAAAGTTTTTTTTACAGTATTCATCAATTTAAATAAATACTATTAGTTTGATTACATATGACCTATTTGTTTACCGATTTTAACACCTATACTATAGATATACGCTATATTTATTTAACAATATGTGATCTATTTTATTATAATTAAAATCAGATATTTAGTTTATGTTAATATATTTATAAGTATATTCAGTATTAATATATTTTTGGTTGTTGTGTTGCTTTGTTCCTCGCAGACTATTAGAGACAACGTTTGACGAAGACACAATATATTAAATAAGAAGATTTTTTTCATTGGCGAAATCTTCAACTAAGGTAAGGGGTGACAAAAAGTTTGATTTTATGAGTATAATATATAACGTGGGATGAATAAAAATATCATAATTCTCATACATTCATCTAGGACTTACTACGTATGGTCGAGCCCTATTGAGTAAGAATAATTAATTAATAATATATAAATGTTAACAGTGAGAACTAAAATATAATTTAAAAATGTATAGAATTGTTGTGAATTAATTTATATCAAGATTGCATGATATTTGATTTTATGGAATCTTTTACTAATTGTTATTGTATGAACGATATGTATTTGAATGCTCTTATTTTATGATTTTACTTGACTGCACCACTTATTTGATTTCCTATTATGTGATTGATATGACTAGATTGTGCATTGTGAGTGGTGTAGACCAAATATTGAGATTGACTGATATACATATATAATGATGTAAATTCAGATGATTATTGTGGAATGACTGATATTTACGTAGACGTAAATTTTGATGAATATTATGAATTCAAAGTGAGAATTGTTGAGTTGTGATAATCCAATAAGTATGAGCTAGACGTTGGAAGTTTTTGGAGTGACGATTATTTTGTCATCATATAGGAAGGGTTTGACAAGTCTAATGATTCGGGGAAGTACAATTGAATGAGATGAGTCTGATTGTGGAGGGCTACGATCGAACCGTAAGGTAAGAATGATAGACTTAAGGGGTATCTCTGGTAAGGAATTCCTAAGTGAATTAGTGAGTTATTCCCTAAGGTCGAGAGCTACTGTGCAACACATGAGTACCTCGACCATCGCGATATGTGTCTCGGGTTAACTTGAAGTGATCTATGAGGACTTGTTCATTCATGAGTTTTCCGTCCACACTTGTACTGGCATAATATCAGGCCTCCTAACCAAGTACTTCAGAGTAGAATGATACCAAATGATGAAGTATAGAATATAGGACATGCATAAGATTTCATCTTTGCGACTGTTTTATTGTGATTGATTTGGATTAACCTTTGATATTATATGTTCTTAAATATGTCTCATGCTTGTGCTAATTTGACTACTTGCACATTCTTCTCTCTTATCTTATACTGTTATATAATTTTGAAACTCATTGTACGTTGTTTGTGTTAAGCGGTTGCGATTGACGCATACGAGCCGCAAGTGATGACTAGTACCCTCAGAGTGTCGGAGGCCGTCTCATCTTGAAGACTTTTATTATATATCTTTAGTTAAATTCACTTTGAAACGTCCTTTTATGTTGGAATTTCTCGCTCTGATAGTGACATCTAATTAGGATTATATTTACAATTATCACTAAACTTGACTACGTCTATTTCAAAAGAATTTTGTTGTCTAATATTATGACTTCGAGTTGTTAAATTTGATTGATATTTTTGGATTAAAAGTTTTTTTTCTTGAAGAATTTCACTACTCAATATTAAAAATATTAATTTGAGGTTTAGGGTGTCACATATTCTGTAAGATATATTTTGTACTTTTATAAACTAATTATCCATCAATAATTAATAATAAATATCAATAATCTATTATTATTATTATTATTATTATTATTTATTATTATTTTTTAAAAAGATTTTATTGCGATTCTATAAGTGTTAATTATTCTACATAATTGTATCATATATCACAGTATTTAAAATATATTACTTCACCACTGTTTAATTCAAAAATCAAAATGAGAGATCAAAACTGTCAAATTTTTAAAATAAAAAAACTAATTTCATAAATAAATAAAATTAGAAAGGTTAAAACTACAATTAATTTTATTTATTTAGTCTTTTATAATGTAAACCTTCATATTATGATTTAGTTGCACAATCACCTTCAATAATGAGCTGGCAAGTCTAAATCAACGAATTATTATCATTTTAATTAAAAAAAAATTTGTATAAAAAAAAGGTTCTTTAATCGTCATCATCTTTTTCTTCTTTCTCGTAAAAACTATAAAAAGCAGCAAATTTTATTTAAAATTTAAGGAAGATATAGGTCAGACTATTGTTGAGATTAAGAATTAGTCAAATAATTGGCGAACAAATTTAATCTATAATTTTATTTTCTTCAAACTATAATGATTTTGAGGAAGTACAACTGAATGATTTTGATCGTGACAGTCTATTGTTGAGCCTTAAGGCAAGATTGTTCGACCTTGGAGGTATTCAGGTGGAGAATTTATAGGCGACTTGGTGGTAGCCCTCCAAATGTTGGGAGCTATCATGCAACAAACGTTTACCTCGATTGTCGTGTATATGTGTCTTGGGTTGGGTTGAGGGTTCTATGAGGACATGACCAATTTGAATTGTTCGTCCAATCGCATGGTGACATAATATCAAGCCTCCTAATCAAATACCTCAGAGTTAGAATCATACCAAATTGTAAAGAAGTAGAGTATAAACACATGAATAACATCTCTTTTTCTTGTGATTAATGTGTTTCAAAAGTGATAATAATTTCTCTAAGAGGATCGATGCATATTTTAATGAGATAATGATGTTATTTGAGTGACTTTGATGCTATAATATGATATCATTTTCTTGAATATATTTGATATATCATGATGTGTTATGATACGGTCTATTAAGATTATTTGTGTATTCTTGAATATTTTGATATATCATGATGTCGATATTATACTATCAAATACCACACATTTAACGAAATTAAATCAATCAACACCTTATAAATATTTCTATTCCATATTTTAATCTTGCAATTTTCATATTTTCACATTAATCAATTTAGCACTCAAAGGGCTACTGTTGTACGTAGCGAGCCCCAGATGAATCGTTGGGAAATACAGTTTTCTTGTTCATCTCACATTATATTATACTCATGAATTCAAACGCTCTCTCACCCCTTACCTTATTTCGACGTTTTCACACACGAATACGATTCTACGAGCAAACAACTCTTGTTCATTGACTATTTGTCCTTCAACTGATCTAACTCTACAGTTTATGGGTAACCGTTAAAAATAAATTATGAGAACATACTCTAAAAACTAAATTCGAAATTCGGTCAAGTAAAATTACCATAAATCAGAAAACCAATAAGTGGATAATATAGCCAATTTTCACACGGTCGTTTTGGCGTTAGTTTCACTCAAATCGGGCTTACGGTGAAGGAGAACGATGCAAAATAACAAATTCTACAAACAGAGAAGTCAGGTATTTTAGAGAGAAATTGGGTTGTTAAAAAATCTGGAAAATTATGTTTAATTGACGAGTTAAATGAATGAAATAACATACTCAAATTTGAGCGAAAATGGAGAAAGTTTTCTGGAACAGTTATCGATTACCGGTGTTGTTGTCTTTTCTCTATGGTTTTACGGCTGCCTTCCAACTCCCTACTCTTTTTTGTTTGTTTTATTTTATTAACAATTATGGTTCACACATGAATCAAAATCATTGGTCCCTTTATTTATGTTATTTTTTTTACTATTATTATTTTTATTTTGCTAAAACAAAATTAATAATTATTTAATCTCCTTTTTAATATTGTTCCAAACATAGTTTTTCAAACATTACTAATATTTTATAAATTAGAGTAATTAAAATAATCAATATAAAAAAAAAACATAATACTAATAATTGAAACTCTCACATTCAAAATAGTCTCTACAATTATACTTATTTATCAAAATACTCACATTATAATAATACCATCATATTAGAAAATAGTCAAAATTATAAAATAAATAAATATAACATCAATACTTTATATTAATTACTAAATCATAATAAATATAAATAAAATTACAATGTCTGTCGCGGCCTAAAATTTCGAGTTTTCATCGAATTCAATGGAGTCGCCACCAAAATTTATTTTAAAATAGGGAAAATATTGGGAAACCCTTAAAAATGTAAAAATGGTCTTTGAAACCAGATTTCGAGCTCGGGAGTCGATTATGCGTAGGGAAGGTATTAGCACCCTACGACATCCGTGAAAATACGGTTACATTTAATTAATTGTGCAAAATTATATCAACTTAAATAAATTTATTTTTCTTTATTATTAAATATGAATATAAATTGTTTTTTATAAATGTGATTTTTTGAGATAAAAGTGTGTTAAAACAAGAGTGGAAAAAAAGAAAGTTTTTATTAGTGTGCTTGACAAGAGTGTGATCTTGCTCCTACGTATCTCCCGGTGCGACGGAGAAATCAAAGCTACGTAGTTCTTGGTAGAAAATGTGAATGCGTTGATTGTTTTTAAATGAATTGTATTTTGTTATAAAAAAAAAAAGTTAAATTTGACGAACTTAAAAAAGGTTTGCTTGATTTGAATAATTATTTTAAAATGTGAGTTTTAAAACGATCGAGTTGTACAACTCGTGTCTCAAAACTCAAGGAGTAAAAAGATGTCACATCTAATTTAACCCTCTTTAAAACATTTTATTATTCTTTTATAAAATAGAGTTCAAGAAGACCAAGTAGTACGACTTGTGTCTTAACAATTTCAAGATTAAAAAAACACATCTAATTAAATTTTGAAAAAAAGTTGATTTTTAACCTATTCAATTATAAAAATAAATTTTAAAGTTATCAAAATATATATAATTTGTATTATGCAACTCAGGGATTAAAATGTCATTTTTAATTAACTTTAATTAATTTTCATGATTTATTTGTTTAGTTTATTTATTTGTGAATATGAGATTTAGAACCATCAAATTGTCACAATTTTGTGTTCTAATAACTCAAAAATTAAAAAGATGTCACATCTAGTTAATTTTTAATGAAATGTTTGTTATTATTTTATTTTATTTTAAAAAAGATATTAAATATTAAACAAGTTTTTTTTTAAATTTCAAAAATATAATTAGTAATAAACACGAGAATAAAATAGCAAAAAAGAAAAATATATGGACTTTAACTTAATCTAAAAAAAATTGAAACTAATTACAAATATAATCCTCTTTTAAACTATTTTTTTTTTTAATTTAATAAGTGAAGAAATAAAAATTATCTTAATATTAAATAGCACCATCCAAAAAAAGAAAAATCTATTATAATATGAAATAAATTATATTTATTGTTATTTAATTATATCTATAATTACTCATATTAATTAGAATTATTATGATTAAATGAAATAATTATCATGAAGATTTTGAAGAAAAAGAGAAAAGTCTATTGATCACACACATCTATTACTAAATAAATCTATATTTAATAGGACTATTATTATTATTATTATTATTATTATTATTATTATTATTATTATTATTATTATTATTATTATTAAATGTAATACAAAGAAATATAAATAAGGCATACATCAAAGATTATTACGATGCATCACACAATAACATGCAAATGTGTTTAGCAAAACAAGCATCAGCTTATCAAACTTTCATACATCAAAGATTATTCATAAACAGATCAGATCTTTGAATAAAAACAACAAAGAATGAGAAAAATACCCTTTTCGTCTGTTGTTGTTAGAACTGGCTTGAAGGCTAGGGTTGATGGGAAGTAAATTGACGGTAGATCTTCCTTTCTTCTTTGCGGTAACACTCTCTCTTTCTATTGTTTTTTTAGAAACCGAAAGCAAAGAAATGAAACTATATCAAGCAAGCAAACTGATACAAATAAGGGGAAGGATTGTGTTCATCATATAAATTAAGTTGTGGATTTTACCCGGTTTGGCAACCAGATCAAGCAAATACAATTAAGGAAACTAGGGGCTAGTCTTTTTTGATTGAGTATTCAACATGATAAAATTAATACCATTATTAGATTGAAAAAATAATAAAATTAAAATAAAATGAACAAATAGATAGAGTACAGAGAAAGATGGAGTGCAGTGAAAGCATGTGAGGAAGCAGGAAACATGGTTCTGCACACGGCACACCTCAACACGCGCAACAAAGCATCGAAAGGCAGATGGGACCTTTTTTTTATTTGTTTTATTTTGATGTATTTTTAATTTTTACAATTGTTAGATAAATATACTTTTTATTTGAATTGTGGACAAAATTGAGGTATTACAATGTCATAACAAGTATATAAAAAATAAACGAAATCAAACATACTATCAATTCTATCTCAAGATAATTATTTATAAAAAAAATAACTAAAAATAAAAAATAGTTATAAATAATTGAAATATAATGCATATTTAACATCAGTCAAACGTACATAAAAGTATTACATTAATTGGGTACACGTATATACACCTAAAATCGCATAAAATCTTTTTCTCTAAAATATATATTACACTAAAAATACTATTATTTTTTTAAAAAAGTATATCAAATAATAAAATATAATATTTATTATTTTTATCGCTCATGTAATCTAGTATTTATAAAATTAGCACATCATAAAAATCACCTATATAACGAAAATTAGTCAGAAAATTTATCATCATATATTCTAAAATAATTTTAACATTAAATTAATTATTTAAAATCGTACTTAACTAATAAAATAGTTTATTATTAAATTTAGGGGGTTACATTTGAAGGCAAAATAAATTTAAATTTTAAATTTAATTCAAAATAATTAAATATAAAAAAATGACATTAAATGATTGAATGTGGGATATTATATTCGATAAAACTCTAGGGACTCTATAAAAAGAGTTTTTAGAAAGACTTACACATATTAGAGTATGAAATAAGTCTGAAATATTTATAATATAGTTAAATAGATTTATTTTGAAATAAAAAAAAAGTCAAATTTCACACATTAAAAGACAATTTATTTTAAGAATATCCACATATAAAATGCACACTTTAAATTCAGTACTACTTTGTTTAATATATGTAAACAAAACAAATAATATTTATAAAGAAAGGCAAAGTGTTTTAACTCGAATTATTAATCTCTTTATAATATTATTGTTATTTACTATATCTCATCTCTAGTAATTACTCCACTAACTATTTTTAATAAGAGTATTTTATTAAATAAAACTTATTTTATTATTAAAATAAAATAAACAATTCATTTATTAAAAATTATGCAGAAACACATAAAAAAATAGACGGAATAAGTAAATAAAATTTTATTATTAAACATTATAAAAACATTCCACTGCCTTAACTATCATAATTTTATCCAGAATTGATAATTTTATCCAGAATTGTGAGAATGAGAAGGTGCAGAACTCGAAGTTCCAATACCATAACTAGAAGGAGAAGGTGCAGAACTCGGAGTTCCAAAATTTAAATTTGCACGAGGTGGAGGTGGTTTATAATTGTGTCTTTTACTACCTTGTGATGGCGGAACAGGACCTTTTGGTAATACTCCAAAATAAAAATTATGGTGAGCAGGTGATAGAGGTCCTGACGGCGGAATGCGCACACCTTTTGGCAATATTTTAAAGGGATGATCGCCCATAACAAGAGAAAAAAACAAGAAACACAAAGTACCAAAAAAATAAGCCATTGAAATATTCATCTCTCCAATTTTGAAATTAGGTGTGGTAAAACAAGGTATAAATAAGCTTTATGTTTATCATTAGAAGAAAGATTTTCATGTGTTTATTATTTTTTTGACTGACTTTTATTGAGTATTTCTTTAACTGACATTACTTTTCTATAAAGATTTAAAGGGCAAAAAATATTAATTGTATGACACCCCAAATTTATAATAAACTATTTTATTAATTAAATAGGATTTTAAATAATTAATTTGGTATTAAAATTATTTTAAAATATATGTTGACTAGTTTTATGATTAATTTTCTTTTGAGGTGTGTTTCTATGATGTATTAATCTTGTATATATTTGATCAAATATGTTATATCAATAATAATGTTATATTTTATTATTTTATATATTTTTTTTTAAAAATAATAGTATGTTAGTATAAATATTTTGAAGAATAAGATTTAAGCCATTTTATGTAAATATGTGAGTTGGTAATTAATATGATTTTATTGTGTGTTTGACTAATATTAAATGTGCACTTAATTATATTTAATTATTTTTAAATATATCTTATTTTAAATATTTTTTTTATAAATAATTATCTTGAGTTAGTAGTAACATTGTGATTGATTTTCTTTATTTTTATATACTTATTTTGGAATTGTAATTTTATATATATATATATATATATATATATATATATATATATATATATATTGATTATGATTTAGTAATTAACATAAAATATTGTTGTTATATTTATTTATTTTATAATTTTGACTATTCTCTAACGATAGTATTATTATAACGTGAGTATTTGAAAAATAAGTATAATTATAGTGATTAATTTGAATATGAGAGTTTGAGTTGTTAATAACAATTATTTTTTTAAAAGGTTAATTATTTTAATTACTCTAATTTTATCATTTATTAGTTATCAAATGTTAGTAATGTTTTTAAAATTAATTGCTATTTGGAAGAGTATTAAGAATGAGATTAAGTAACAATTAATTTTATTTTAACAAAATAAAAATAATAATAGTAAAATATAAAATAAATAAGGGGACCAATGGACTTGACTCATGTATGTTAACCATAATTATATTAGTAAAATAAAAATATAATAATAAGGAAGGGAATCTTTCTCAGCCGCCAGAAAAAAAAAATAGGAGTGTTACACAACTATCACTTGACATCGATGATTGTTAATTGTTCTAGAAACTTTTCTTTGTTTTCTTTCAATTTTTTTTACGTTGTTTCACTCATTTAGTTAATCAATTTTAACACATTTTTTCAAATTTTGTATCATCCAAATTTCTCTCTAAAATATGCCACTTCTCTGTTTGTGGAATTTATTATTTTGACCGTTCTTCTTTTATCGTAAGTTTGATTTGAGTGAAACCAACGCCAAAACGATCATGTGAAAAGTGGTTATATTATCCACTGATTGATTTTTTGATTTATGGTAAGTTTCCTTGACCTAATTTCGAAATTAATTTTTAGAGTCAAAATCTATTTTGGAAGTTACCTATAAATTATCGAGTTAGATCGATTGAATGACAAAAATTCAAGGAACAAAAGTTATTTGCTCGTTTTATCATATTCCGTCGAAATAAGGTAAGAGATGAGAGTTCGTTTGAATTCATGAGTATAATATATTATGAGATGAACGGTAAAACTGTATTTTCCACCAATTCATTTGGGGTTTGCTAATACGACAGTAGCCATTTTAGGGATAAATTAATTAATGTGCAAATATGGAAATTGTGAGACTAAAATATGGAATAGAAATATTTATAAGGTATTGATTGATTTAATTTTTGTTAAATGTGTGCTATTTGATATTGTTGTGATATTGATTGTCAAATGAATTTTATATATATGTTTGATTAGACGGTTTATGTGATGTGATAATAAAATGTGAATTTATTTTGATAAGTTTATGTGATTATGATGATATATAATTAATAATAATGATGTTATAAATTTGTGATAAGTCTATGTGATGATGCATGATTGATGATAATGATACTATAAAATTGTGATGGGTTTATATGATGAGATATGATTAATGATAGTGATGTTGTGAATTTGTGATGAAAATATTGAAGTATCCCCATAGTTGGTGAAATAATTGTGATTCCAATTTGGTGTTTGAGATGAAGTCTTAATGGAGTATCATAGGCCAACGAGGAGATAAAATAAATATTGAGAATCTTTGAAGTAGAGATTATTTTTGTCATCATATAGGTAGAGTCTGACAAGCCTAGTGATTCCGGGGAAGTACAATTGAATGAGTCTAATCGTGTCGGTTTGTTGTTGAGCCTTAAGGCAAGATTGTTATGGCTTGAAGGTATTCAGGTGGGGAATTTCTAGGTGACTTGGAGTTAGCACTCCAAATATCGAGAGCTACCATGCAACACACATTTACCTCGATTGTCGCATATATGTGTCTCGATTTGAGTTGAGGTGATTTATGAGGACATGACCAATTTGAATTCTCCGTCCACCGAGATGGTGGCATAGTATCCAGCCTCCTAACCAAGTACTTCAGAGTTAGAATGGTAGCACATTGTGAAGTAGAGTCTAAGCTCATGCATATCACTGCACTTTCTTGTGATTGTTTTGTTGTTATTGATGTATTTCAAAAGTAATAATAGTTTCTCTTAGATGATTTGATGCATGTTAGAATGAGATAATTATTTCGAAACTCACCTCCTTCGTTGTTTGTGTTTGACTGGCTTGGTCATGCATTTGCAAAATCGTAGTTGTTACAGGTTAATGAGCATTGAACTTCAAGTTTGAGAGGAACACCGCTCTAATATGTGATACACGGAATAAATGTTGTAATTTGTATTTCACTTATTTAATTTGAAACGACATTTTGTAAGAAAACCTCATAAGTACTAGTAAGTTTTTAGAATTAAATCAAATAATTAACTTAAATCAAGCTTATTGAGATTGCACTATTTTATAGGAGTGAAAATTTTAAAGTGTTCTTTTTTATTTTTGAGAAACGTGATATCTTAAATTAAAAATAAAAATTTGGCTTAATTGCAGTTTTGGTCCCCTATTTTAGCTGAATCACGAAAATAGTCCCCTCATTTTATTTCTCTTCATTTTTGGTCCCCAAACAAAATTTTGGTACAAAATTTGATGAAATGTTAGTTTTTTGCACTTATTTAAGCCACAACATGCCTCAAGATCTCGTGGTGTAACAATTGTATCTGAAATCTATGATCATAAATAGTGTGGTGTGGCTTAGAATAATGACACTTCATAAATTTTGGACTAAAATTTTGTTTGTAGGACCAAAACTGGCGAGAAATAACATGGAAGGATTATTATCGTAATTCAACTAAAATAGGGGGACCAAAACTGGAATTGAGCCTAAAAGTTTCTATTTTCTTAAAAAACAAATTTTTATTTATCCTCTGTAAATTTTATAGAAATATGATATAAATTATTATATATATTATTTGGAATTTAGAGTTTCACAAGTTGATTTTGAATATAAATATATATATATATATATATAGATACTATTTGACATAAAATAAAATTATTTTCTAAATTAGTATATATATAATCATGTCTATATAAATTATAAATACAAATCCAATTATAATATCCAATCTCTATCATTTATTTACTTTTGATTATTTATCTTTTATCAATATTTATTTTTGGCTTTTATATTTTTTAATTTATTTTTAGTTCTTTATCTTTTATAGATAATGAATGATAGTCGTTTTCATTATAACCCTTTTAAAGTTGTATAATTACTGGTATGAACTATTGAGGTTTAATCTTGGATTAACTATTTAATAAGAATATGATGAAAATACAAATAAATTTGACAAATGTCTTTCATTTCGTAGAGTTTATATCAATTTTAAAATATGCAAAAAAAGTATTTTTAAATTCAAGCGTATTATTAAGTTAAATAGATGTTTGTTTTTGAAAGAACATTATTATAAACGACTAAAGAGATTCTAATGACCCGATGTTGCTATAATTTTTTGTTGTGATTGTTAAGAAGACTAAAATAGATCAATTATAAAAAATTAATGATGAAAGTTAATCCAAAAAAAGATTAAAAAATAAACATAAATATTGGTTAAAATATAAAAGACTAAAATTATATATAAGTCTTAATTATTTTAGCATACACATGTCAAAAGCTAATTTATTCTTAAAAAAATATATTTTTACAAAAAAATATTCTTTTATTTATCGATAACAATGAATGTATTTTATATTATGTAACACTGCAAATATCTTATTAATTATATTTTAGTGATATAGTGATAGATTATATTATATGTGTTTGATGTGGTGCGATAATTTACTACATGGTTGCCTTTGTGTACTAAGTAAATTATCTAAATGGTTAATTTAGGTATTTTATTTTATTTTCTTTTATAAACAAAAATAAAATAAAACCAATATGCGCTAGTTGTCTTCAATGGTATCATATATAGGTATTATTAGGCAAGTGTACTGGTGCATACTATTTGCCTCTAATGTCAAAGCCTTGTCTGATAGCCACCGCTCAAACATTCAACCTCAAAAAGACAATAAGAGCGACGCACGTAGAAAAACAAAATATTCCCATTCTGATAGTATTGGAGGTGGTTTAGGATAAATCGATTGGCACCGTTTATTTATTCTATAAGGTGAGTATATTTTGGTATCTATACAAATTTTCTATCGTATTATTTTTATATTAAATCTTCATTTTTATGAAATTGACATAAACTCTAAAGATTATGGTAGGATTATCGTCTCTCATATTAGTTTTCATCATATACCTTTAATTCCCTGTTTTCTTTTATTCTTTCCCTGTTAACCAACATTTTCTTTTCTTTGGTATAAAACACTTGCTTATTTAAATTATTATTCTACTATATTTAGCAATATTCAAAATCGAGAGGCTTGAATCTAAATGAATACTAATTGCATACCGTTTCTTTTGACCAGGGGCAGTATATGTGTCACCATAGCTACTTGATTAAATATATCAGTACAGGGCATATGATCAGATTATAGTAATATTGGACATGTGTTCTTTTCATATTAATATTGGGCAGATATTCTAAAAATCATTTTGCATCTAAATTACTTCATTTTATTTTAGTTATATTTAAAAGTTTTTTTTACAGTATTCATCAATTTAAATAAATACTATTAGTTTGATTACATATGACCTATTTTGTTTACCGATTTTAACACCTATACTATAGATATACGCTATATTTATTTAACAATATGTGATCTATTTTATTATAATTAAAATCAGATATTTAGTTTATGTTAATATATTTATAAGTATATTCAGTATTAATATATTTTTGGTTGTTGTGTTGCTTTGTTCCTCGCAGACTATTAGAGACAACGTTTGACGAAGACACAATATATTAAATAAGAAGATTTTTTTCATTGGGCGAAATCTTCAACTAAGGTAAGGGGTGACAAAAAGTTTGATTTTATGAGTATAATATAACGTGGGATGAATAAAAATATCATAATTCTCATACATTCATCTAGGACTTACTACGTATGGTCGAGCCCTATTGAGTAAGAATAATTAATTAATAATATATAAATGTTAACAGTGAGAACTAAAATATAATTTAAAAATGTATAGAATTGTTGTGAATTAATTTATATCAAGATTGCATGATATTTGATTTTTATGGAATCTTTTACTAATTGTTATTGTATGAACGATATGTATTTGAATGCTCTTATTTTATGATTTTACTTGACTGCACCACTTATTTGATTTCCTATTATGTGATTGATATGACTAGATTGTGCATTGTGAGTGGTGTAGACCAAATATTGAGATTGACTGATATACATATATAATGATGTAAATTCAGATGATTATTGTGGAATGACTGATATTTACGTAGACATAAATTTTGATGAATATTATGAATTCAAAGTGAGAATTGTTGAGTTGTGATAATCCAATAAGTATGAGCTAGACGTTGGAAGTTTTTGGAGTGACGATTATTTTGTCATCATATAGGAAGGGTTTGACAAGTCTAATGATTCGGGGAAGTACAATTGAATGAGATGAGTCTGATTGTGGAGGGCTACGATCGAACCGTAAGGTAAGAATGATAGACTTAAGGGGTATCTCTGGTAAGGAATTCCTAAGTGAATTAGTGAGTTATTCCCTAAGGTCGAGAGCTACTGTGCAACACATGAGTACCTCGACCATCGCGATATGTGTCTCGGGTTAACTTGAAGGGATCTATGAGGACTTGTTCATTCATGAGTTTTCCGTCCACACTTGTACTGGCATAATATCAGGCCTCCTAACCAAGTACTTCAGAGTAGAATGATACCAAATGATGAAGTATAGAATATAGGACATGCATAAGATTTCATCTTTGCGACTGTTTTATTGTGATTGATTTGGATTAACCTTTGATATTATATGTTCTTAAATATGTCTCATGCTTGTGCTAATTTGACTACTTGCACATTCTTCTCTCTTATCTTATACTGTTATATAATTTTGAAACTCATTGTACGTTGTTTGTGTTAAGCGGTTGCGATTGACGCATACGAGCCGCAAGTGATGACTAGTACCCTCAGAGTGTCGGAGGCCGTCTCATCTTGAAGACTTTTATTATATATCTTTAGTTAAATTCACTTTTGAACGTCCTTTTATGTTGGAATTTCTCGCTCTGATAGTGACATCTAATTAGGATTATATTTACAATTATCACTAAACTTGACTACGTCTATTTCAAAAGAATTTTGTTGTCTAATATTATGACTTCGAGTTGTTAAATTTGATTGATATTTTTGGATTAAAAGTTTTTTTTCTTTGAAGAATTTCACTACTCAATATTAAAAATATTAATTTGAGGTTTAGGGTGTCACATATTCTGTAAGATATATTTTGTACTTTTATAAACTAATTATCCATCAATAATTAATAATAAATATCAATAATCTATTATTATTATTATTATTATTATTATTATTATTATTATTCTTATTAATTTTTAAAGATTTTATTGCGATTCTATAAGTGTTAATTATTCTACATAATTGTATCATATATCACAGTATTTAAAATATATTACTTCACCACTGTTTAATTCAAAAATCAAAATGAGAGATCAAAACTGTCAAATTTTAAAATAAAAAAACTAATTTCATAAATAAATAAAATTAGAAAGGTTAAAACTACAATTAATTTTATTTATTTAGTCTTTTATAATGTAAACCTTCATATTATGATTTAGTTGCACAATCACCTTCAATAATGAGCTGGCAAGTCTAAATCAACGAATTATTATCATTTTAATTAAAAAAAATTTGTATAAAAAAAAAGGTTCTTTAATCGTCATCATCTTTTTTCTTCTTTCTCGTAAAAACTATAAAAAGCAGCAAATTTTATTTAAAATTTAAGGAAGATATAGGTCAGACTATTGTTGAGATTAAGAATTAGTCAAATAATTGGCGAACAAATTTAATCTATAATTTTATTTTCTTCAAACTATAATGATTTTGAGGAAGTACAACTGAATGATTTTGATCGTGACAGTCTATTGTTGAGCCTTAAGGCAAGATTGTTCGACCTTGGAGGTATTCAGGTGGAGAATTTATAGGCGACTTGGTGGTAGCCCTCCAAATGTTGGGAGCTATCATGCAACAAACGTTTACCTCGATTGTCGTGTATATGTGTCTTGGGTTGGGTTGAGGGTTCTATGAGGACATGACCAATTTGAATTGTTCGTCCAATCGCATGGTGACATAATATCAAGCCTCCTAATCAAATACCTCAGAGTTAGAATCATACCAAATTGTAAAGAAGTAGAGTATAAACACATGAATAACATCTCTTTTTCTTGTGATTAATGTGTTTCAAAAGTGATAATAATTTCTCTAAGAGGATCGATGCATATTTTAATGAGATAATGATGTTATTTGAGTGACTTTGATGCTATAATATGATATCATTTTCTTGAATATTTTGATATATCATGATGTGTTATGATACGGTCTATTAAGATTATTTGTGTATTCTTGAATATTTTGATATATCATGATGTCGATATTATACTATCAACATGATTTCAAAACTCACCTCATTCGCAGTTTGTGTTTAACTGGCTTGGTTAGAAACGCTTCTGATAAGTGATACTGAGAGTCATAAGTTGTATTTTATTTATTTAATTTAGAAACGAATTTTTGTATGAAAATCTTATAAGTACTAGTAATTTTGTACAATAAAATTAGTAAATTATAGTTAAATTCATGTTTATGTAGATATCATGTTTTATAGGAGAAAAAAAGTTTAAAGTGTTCAATTTGTATTTTGAGAAATATGATATCTAGATGATTTGTAAAAATTTATTTTTTCTCTAAAAGAGTTTTTATTTATCCGCTACAAATTTGTATAAAATATGGTATAAATTATATATATATATATATATATATATATATATATATATATATTATTTGGAGATTAAAGTGTCACAAGAAAAAGTAATAAAAAGAAACTATAAACAAATATATTTTAAATAAGAAAGAGAAGGATGACCTAAATGGTAATGCCAAAGATCAAAATTGCAGATAGTAATAATGTTAGTAAAAGAATAACACGTAAAAAATTATTTCTAGAAAATATATTTTCTTGTAATGATTGTGCCGATTAGAAACATAACTAGAAATATTAGGAAATTAATAGGCTAAAAGGTATAGTCCAACATGAACTTCAGCATATCTATCATCTTGAACTTCAACATATCCAATAATTTTTTATTGTTAAGGTTCCTGAATAGAATAATACATATTGGGTAAATTTAGATGACAATTCAAAGAAACAGACAATTTATGAACATATATAATATTAAAATAAAAATCAGAATGAACAATACATGAAGAAGAGTAAGGTGATTAGATAAGATGATAATTTCTAGCATAAGAAGTAATGGGTGATGGGACGGTTAGGCAATTTTAACCTTAAAGATTTAATATTATGATAATCAAAAAAAATATGAAAGTTATTAGCAACACGATCAGTAGTTCCACTTTCAAAATCCAATATGGCCCAAAATTTGGAATCAATACCTGAATCATTGGTGGAAGGAATTGAAACAAGGACTCGCAAATTATGGAATTAATTTGTGGTGTTGGCTGGTTTGGAGAAGCAGATTGTGTTCATTTCAAAAGATCAAACCAATTGTTGGATATTGCGTCATGAGTTAAAGTAAATTGTGTCAGACCAATCCCAAACTGAAATAGATTCTCACTTGTTGATCATTGAGACATCAATGTTGGTTGTAAGCGTAACACATCTATTTTACATGATTATTATCGTATTATGAATTTAATTTCTATATCTATTTAGATATATGGTACAAGAAATATTTTATTTTGTTATTAATTGTATAAATAATATAATCCATAAATAAGATAATTGGTTTACTAGAACATCAAGTGTGACTTGATCGTTAGATCTTATTGAACATTAGAATGATATTTTTAAAGTTCATCAGTCAAAGTATTATTGTTAATAAAGATGACAATAATACATCGATGTTATTGTGAGTTGACTGATGAACACATCGCACGGTCATAGATATAAGATATCAAGTTATACATTAGTATTGGGGGTAATCGTATCACTATTTCCTCATTATTTGGGTAACAATGATATATTGTTATGATGTAATCATAGTTTATAATATTTTATATTATATAAACTATATATAATATTTAATATTATTACGATTTCAGTGAGAATCTATCAGAGTTAAATGGATAGAGTAAGGACAACAGAATTAAATAAGATTTTATTTAACTAGATGTTAATCGTATTAACTATGATTTAATACATTAACATATTTATAATTTATTTACTTGAATTTGAGTTGATTAAATAAATGAGCGTTGACAATTAATTGAATTAAATATGATTTAATTTAATTAATAGTTTGTATTAAATTAAATTAATTTTATTAAATATAATAATTTAGGACTTATTTTGGGTTGAGTTCAAAATAGGAGTCTTAGCGTCTATTTGCGAGTTAAATTTTAGGGATTTTGAAGGGAAAGACTTTAGAGAGCTAATTCTATTTGACATTTTAAATTCTTTTGAAAAAATAACATGCATGATAAAGCACACTCCCAAGTATCATGATTTGCAACTACCCTCATAGAATGGCTACATAATATTCCGTTTTTATGCTAGTGTGGACTATATAGAGATGTCGGTAATTTCTGTGTTGTTGATCAAAATTAAAGCACACTTCAAGAAAGATGTTAGTTGGTGATATGTCTCCTCGATGCTTAAAGAGGTAAAACATGATCTCTTCTAGTAAAAATTTTGTATATATGTGATCCTTGGCTCAAGGATTTTTCCGTTGTTAAGATTGATTTTAAAATATTTATAAAAAAAAAAAAAGTTTATGTCAATGATCCTAACAGTTTGCTATAGGAGCACGATTCTTGAATTTAAAACCCAGAGGAAAACCATGTTTGTAGTAACAAGAATTCAAAGTATGGCGACCCTTGCCATAAAAGTACACAATTTTGTTGAACCCCCACAAAGGTAATTTTCCAGAACCGCGACCTCTACCACGACATGAACATAAATTTGACCAAAGCAGGCGTTGTAAAGGTCTGAAGAACTTGGGATCACCAAGAATGCTTGAAGATGAAGGAATCTGTCCTATATGTTGAAGAACATAAGCGAGAACGTTTAAGAGAGATGGTAAAGGATCCATCATTAGGATCTGTGTTTTAACTGTAGGAAATTGGTCATTGAGACCTTGAGAAAATAGATAACTTGTTCAGAATCTTGAATAATTTTAAGGGACTTGGTCATATGTAAAACAAGTACATACACGAGTACAAACACAACTAGGGTTTGGACGCAATTGCTCCAACTCAACCCAAATACCTTTAAATCTATATAAAATATCCTAACAAAGTGTCCCCTTAACATATCGTATGAATTTCGCGATGAGATGAGATGCACGAAAATGTAATTACCTTTTGTAAAGCGATCTTGAGTTCATTCCAAAGATCAACAACATTTCTCGATATAAACAATGCTTTTGAGCAATCGATAGTAGAAAGAGAACTAAGTGATCCACGAGACAACCATAACATTGCAACACTCCCAAAACTTTCAAAATTAGCATTAAAATTCGACGGAACCATGAATTGTACCATCAAGAAATTTGAGTTTGTTCTTTGAAAGAAGAGCACGACACATAGCACGACTCCATTGATAGTATATAGACCATTTAAAGGAAGAGAAACAAGAATTACTCTAGGTTTTCACTAGGGTGGAGATAAATAGGGATTCTTGTATGAATATGAATTTTACGTGTTGAAATTTGAATCAAAAGATTGAAGAAGGCTGGATAAAATATGATTTGCCATGGAAAAGAAAATAAGAAAGAAACGCACGAAAGAAAGGAACGTTTTAGGCAGATACAATATTAGAAGAAAATAGAGAGGAGAGAAAGAGAGAGAAAAGAGAAACTCTTAATAATACTTTTTCTATGATTGATTGAATGCACAAAACAATATTAATATTATTAAGAGATAAAACTGAAAACAGAGAGAGAAAAAAATTGACTAACTAACTGTAACCAAGCTTAAACTACCTATATACATAATGAGATAAAAGTAACCCTTCTAATAATAAACTTAATTTAATTAATAATTATCATGAATACAGTTTGTCTCTGCTATTAAATAATAAATTTTATTATTAGACATATGTATAAATATTATAAAAACTTTATTTATAAAAAGTGAGTCAAAATTTAGATTACAGGTCAATATTTTCTTTATTTTCATTGAGTTTATTATATTAAATATCCAAATTACATTCATCTCAAATTAAAAAAATTTAAATTTTTATAAAGATTTTTATAATGTTCTAAAAATACTTTCAAAAAAGTCATTAAAAATTTAAAGTGTAGCACAATAATGATATGTTTGTTTTAGTGAGCTCAAAGTATTTCAAATAATTTTGTGAGAACTAAAAATTGTATTTTTATTTACAAAAATTTAAATTCAAGGATTTAAATTTATTGATACTAAAAAAATTTACCGTACACTTATTTTTAAGAATTGTCCCTCCTATGGATTTGTACACTTATTTTAATGAGATTTGTATTCTAAATTAGATAACATTAAATTTTTAATGAGAATTTATCATCCGTGCGATCATATCCGTTTTTGAGGACTGTGATATACAGTTTTATACCCAAATATAGCATAATTTCATGACCTTATTTAATTTGTCATGTCAATTTTTATTTTTCATTTTTGGCAATTTTGTTTTTATAATTAGATAAAGCTTTTTAGCAAGTTGTGAGTTGTGGCTCCTGCCATTACAAAGAAAATAGGTTCCTTATACTAACTTCGTTATACAATTATTATTTTAAATTGTCTGATCTCAAATCACAATAATATAAATTATTTTAAAATCAATTTGATTAAAATATACTATCAACTCTCTAATTGTACTTCTATTGATATTAGAGAATCTCACGGGTGTGTTTTGTAAAGGATTCAACAAAAGCTCAGAATTATGACAAGAATATATATATGTTTTTTTTTTAAGAAAAGAAAAAGTTAATCTTGCTTTATCCACTCTATGTAGTGTATGGAATAGGTTAGATTTTTTCCTTTTGTAAAAATATAATAATAATATTCTCATTATCTTTATAGATAATACTTTTTTATGTTCCAATTTAATTAGATTTTTAGCCTTTTAATATATTATGAAAGTTTTAATGTTCATTTTATATATTCTAAATATAGAAACCTAAAGAAAACAAAAGTACAAGTAGACCGTCATATATAAATAAGTGTTAAATTTGTTTGTTTTCGTATATAAAATATCTCTTGTTTTTTTTATTATTTTCGTGTGGATTGCAAAAGATTTATATCATATAAAATCTATACATGTATAAATTATCACACATATATAAAATTATTTTATATGTTATTGAGACTTATGAAGATTCATAATGTTCAACAAAGTGCATAAAACGTTAATTGAATGTATCCACAATTACATATAAAATGATTGTGATAAATTTTAAATGCATGATCTTAATGATATAAATGTTGTAATTCAAATTAAAAAATGTTATATAAAAGTAAAATTAAAAGAAATCGAGAGATGACGGTAATTTGAATTGAAATGATCTAAATGAGTAAAGAATATAGAGGTTGATAACACCAACTTAAGTGTCGTCATAATAACAACACTACTGATAGGTAAATTTTTTTTAACTCAAAGTTTTGTTGGATTTTGGTATCTAATATTTGGTGTGACACCCTAAACTTCAAAATAATATATAATAATTTATATCACATTTCTATAAAATTTGCAGCAGATAAATATTAATCTATTTCGAAGAAAATAAAAAACTTTTATTTTTAATTTAAGATATCACATTTCTAAAAAATAAAATAAAACACTTTAAACTTAACTTTTTTTTATTAAAATAGTGCAATATCGATAAGCTTGATTTAAGTATAATTACTTGGTTTAATTTTAAAAACTAACTAGTACTTCTAAGGTTTTCATACAAAAATTTGTTTCAAATTAAATAAGGAAATACAAATTACAACCCTTATTCCCGGTATCACCTATCAGAGCGGGGTTCCTCCGAAACTTGAACTTTAAGACCATTAACCATGTAACAACTGCGATTTCGCAAACGCAAAGCCAATAAGTCAAACACAACAAGGAAAAACGAGGTAGTTTTGAAATCATGTTAATAGTATATATAAATAAGAAGAAATGCAAATAATTCAAAATAGAACCGTATCATCACACAAACATTCCATCAAGAAAATATCGTACATTAATAAAGTCAAAATCACTCAGAAGGAAATCAATAAATTTCACTATAACATCAAAATTCTAGAGAAATTACACCACACACAATACATATAATCACAACAAAACAATCGCAATAAATGCAATGTTATTGCATAGCTTAGATTCTACTTCACATTGTGGTACCATTCTAACTTTGAAGTATTTGTTAGGAGGCTTATACTATGCCACCATACGGGTGAGGATATTTCAAATTGGCCCTGTCCTCATAGATCCCCTCACTCAACCTGAGACACATATACGCGACAGTCGAGGTAAACGTGTGTTGCATGGTAGCTCCCAACATTTGGAGTACACCTCCAAGTCACCTAGGAATTCCCTACCCGTTATACCTCCAAAGGTCTAACAATCTGCCTTAAGGCTCGACAGCAGACTGCCACAATCAGATCATTCAATTGTACTCCCTAGAACACTAGCTGTCAAGCCCCTACTATATGAATGACAAAAAATATTCACTTTCACAAAATTCTCAATATTTATATTCCTCTCTTCGTTAGCTAGACTACTCCATTAAGAGCATCATCTTATAAATCATCACTATTTCATCATATATGGGGTACTTCAATATTCTCATCACAATTTATAATGTCACTAATCATACATAACGTAATCATCGTATAACTCACACAATTTTATCACATCACTATATCGATAAAAAATCAGCCATTATCATCCTGCAGTACATATATCATACCATGCAGTCCATATATTAGTTATCACATCACATAATCGTCTAATCAAACATATGCATCAAATTCATTTGAAATCAAATATCATAAT
>PGTU02001728.1:0-19696 GCA_002896215.2 Cicer echinospermum
GTAGGACGGAAGGACCTAAATGTCCATTCGAATGACAGCTAACACACTATTGAATGCACATGATTGGTTAAAAACCCTAAATTGGACTAGAATAAGCTTATGTAGGACGAAAATGAACCTAAATGTTAATCCAAGGAACCACAAGATGAAGCTTATTGGATGCACAAAATTGGTTAAAAATCCTAATTGGACAAGAATAAGCCTACGGGAGACGAAAAAATGACCTAAAAGTTGATGCAATGACATAAACACACCTATTGGATGCAAGCAAGATTGCTTAAAACCCCTAATTTGACTAAAATAAGCCTTGGGAGGAATGAAATAGACCTTAAATATGCATCATATGACACAAACAACCTATTGCATGCACAAGATTGGTTAAAACCATAGTGGAAGAGAATAAGCCTAGGGAGGACGAAATGGACCTAGATGTGAATCGCAATGACCAAAACACACTTGTTGGATGCACAAGATTGGTTAAAAAACCTAATTGGACAAGAATAAACCAAGGAGGATGCCAAATGACTTATATTGCATCAAATAAGACAAACACATGTATTGAATGCACAATTTGGGTAAAAACCCTAATTTGGGACTAGAATAAAGCTAGGGCGGACGAACAGACCTAAATGTGCATCTAATGACACAAACACACCTATTGCAATTACATAACATTGGTTAAAAACTCCTAATTGGAAGAGAATAAGCCCTATTGGAGAACGAAAATGACCTAAATGTTATATCCATGACACAAACACACCTAATTAGAGCACAAAGATTGGTTTAAGATACCTTAATTGGACAAGAATAAGAGTAGGGAGGACATAAATTACCTAAACGTACATCCAAATGACACAACACACACCTATTGGATGACAAGATTGTATTTATAAATCACTAGTTGGACTAGAATATAGCCGTATACGACGAAATGACTAATATAATTCAATCCCAGACACCTGTTGCGATAACAAGATTGGTTTAAAACCTAATTGGACTAGAATAGAGGGCATAGGAGAGGACGACAAATGACTAACAGTAATCACAATGGACCAAATGAACTTATAGATGCACAGATTTGTTAAAAAACCTAATTGACCTAGAATAGGCCTTGGAGGATGAAAGAATGACCTATAATATAATCCAAAAAAATGACCACTGTTGGACTGCACAGAGATTTGGTATAAAACGCCTAATACGAGACTAGAATAAGCGATAGGGGAGGACGAAATGACCATAAAAGTTAATTCAATGACCACAGAATATATGATGCACAAGATTGGTTAAAAACCCAATTGACAAGAATAGCCAAGGGAGGACGAAAAGTACCCTAAATGTCACCAATAAAACAAACACACCTATTGGGATGCACAGAATGCTCAAAACCCTAATTGGACTAGAATAAGCCTAGGTGGACGAAATAAACCAAAAATGTGCATCCTATGACACAAACACAAATTGCATGCAGAAAGATTGGTTAAAACACATAATAGAAGAGAATAAGCCAGGGAGGACAAATGACCAAATGTTAAACACATTGATACAAATACGCTATGAATGCACAAATGGTTAAAAGCCCTAATTGGACTAGAAATAAGCCTAGGTAGGACAAAATGACCTAAATGTTAATCCAATGAAACATAAATGAACTTATTGATGCACAAGATTGTTAAAAACCCTAAATTGGACAAGAATAAGCCTGGGGAGGACGAAAAATGACCTAAATGTTGATCCAATGACACAACCAAACCTATTGGATGCACAAGATTGCTTAAAAACCCTAAATTGGACTAGAATAAGCCTAGGGAGGACGAAATAGACCTAATGTGCATCTATGACACAAACACACTATTGCAATCACAAGATTGGTAAAAACCCTAATTGGAAGGAATAAACCTAGGGAGGACGAAAAGGACTAAATGTTAATCCAATGATACAAATACGCTATTGGATGGACAAGATTGGTTAAAAACCTAATGGACTGAAATTAAGACTATGGAGGATGAAAATGACCTAAATATTAATCCAGTGACACACAACACACCTATTGGAATGCACCAAGATGGTAAAAATCTAATTGGACCTAGAATAAGCCTAGGACTGACGAAAAACCAAATGTAAATCATAAATGACACAACACACCTATTGATGCAAAAGACTGGTTAAAAAACCCAATGGATAGATTAAGCCTAAGGAGGACTAAAATGACCTAAATGTGCATCTAATGAACAACACACTACCTTTGGTTGCGAGAGTTGGTTAAAAACCCTAATTGGACGAAATAAGCCTAGGAAGGACGAAAATGAAATAATGTTCATCCAATGACACAAGACACGCCTATTGGATGCACAAGAATGTAAAACCCTAATTGGACTAAAATAAGCCTAGGGAGGACAAAAATTACCTAAAAGTTAATCCAATGACACAAATGAACTTATTCGATGCAAAAGATGGTTTACAACCTTAATTGGAAAAAATAAGCCTAGGGAAGATGAAATGACCTAATTGTTTATCCAATGATTACAAATGAATTTATTGGATGCACAAGATTGGTTAAAACCTAATTTGACAAGAAAAGCATGGGGAAGACGAAAATAAACAAAATGATCATCCAATCACACAAACACACCTATTGGACGCACAAGATTGGTTAAAACGCTAATGGCTAGAATAAGCCTAGGCGGAATAATGACCTAATGCTAATCCCATGACACAAACACACGTATGGAGGCACAAGATTGATTAACCCTAATTAGACAGAAATCCAAAGGAGGACGAAATGACGAAATGTAATCCAATGACAAACCCACTATTGGATAACCTAGGGAGGATGAAATGACGTAAATTTATCCAATGACACAAATGAACTTATTGGATGCACAAGATGGTAAAAACCCAATTGGAACAAGATATTCTAGGGAGGACGAAAATGACCTAAATGTTCATCCAGTGACACAAACACCTATGGATGCACAAGATTGGTTAAACCCTAATGGACTAGAATAAGCCTCGGGAGGCCGAAAATGACCTAATGTTTCTAATGACACAAATGAATTATCGATGCACAAGATGGTTAAAAACCCTATTGGACATGAATAAACCTAGGAAGGACGGAAAGACTAAAATGTTGATCAATGATAAAACACACCTATTTCGATGCAAAAGATTGTAAATAAACCCTATATGGACTAGAAAAGCATCAGGAAGACGAAATGACCTAAATGTAAATCCATGTCAGAAACACATCTATTGGATGCAAAAATGGTTAAACAACCTAATTGTACTAGAATAAGCCTAGGGCAGACGAAAATGACCAAAATGTTACCAGTTACACAAACACACCAATTGGATGCATAAGATCGTTAAAAACCTAATCTACTGAATAGCCTAGGGAAGACGAAAATAGCCTAAATGTTCTTTTAATGAAACAAACACACATATTGGATGCAGAAGATCGGTTAAAAACTCTAATTGGATAAGAATAAGCTAGGGATTACGAAAATGGACTAAAGTGTTAAATCCAATGACACAAATGACTTATTGGATGCACAAGATGGTTAAAAACCTAAATGGGCAAACTAATTCTAGGGAGGCGTAAATGACGCTAAATGTTCATCATTGACACAAACACACTAGTGGATGCAAGATTGGTTAAAACCTAATTGGACTAGAATTAGCCTAGGGACGCAAAAAAAATGACCTAGATGTAAATACAATGACACAAACAAACCTATTGGAATCATAAGATCTGATAAAACCCCAATTAGAAGAGAATAAGCCTCGTCAGAGAAATGACCATAATGTTCATGCAATGACACAAACATGCTATTGGATGCACAAGATGATTAAAACCCAATTGGAATAGAAAAACCTAGGGACGCAAAAATGACCTAGATGTTAATCAATGACACAAACACACCTATGGAAGCACAAGATTGGATAAAAACCCCAATTAGAAAAGAATAAGCCAGGGGCGACGAAATATGACCTAAATGTTCATCCAATGACACAAACACACCTATTTGGATGCACAAGTTTGTTTAAAACCAAATTGGATAGCATAAGCTAGATCGACGAAAATGACTAAATGTACCAATGACACAACACGCCTATTGGATGCACATGATTGGTTAAAACCCTTATTGGACTAGAATATGTCTAGGAGGACGAAATAGACCTAAATGTGCATCCTATAAACAAACACACCTATTGCATGCACAAGATTGGTTTAAAACCCTAATTGGAAGAGAAGAAGCCTAGGGAGGACGAAAATGACATAAATGTTAATCCAATGACACAAACACGCCTATTGGATGCACAAGATGGTTACAACCCCTAAATGGTCTAGAATAAGCCCAGGGAGAATGAAAAAGACCTAAATATTAATCCAATGACGCAAACACACATGTGGATGCACAAGTTGGTTATAAACCTAATTGGACAAGAATAAACTTGGAGACGGAAATGCCCTAATGTTCATCAATGACACAAACACACCTATTGAATGGACAATATTGTTAAAACCCTAATTGGTGATAGAATATGCAGGGAGAACGAAATAGACTTAATTGTGCATTGAATGACACAAACACCTATTGCATGAACAAGATTGGTTAAAACACCTAATTTGGAAAGGAATAAGCCTAGGGAGGACAAGAATGACCTAAATGTAATCCAATGATAAACACGCCTATTGGATGCACAAGATTTGTTAAAAACCTTATTAGGACAGATATAAGCTCAGGGAAATGAACTAATGTTGATCCACTGACACAAACGCACCAATAGGATGTGCAAGATTTGTAAAAAACCCTAAAAGGATAGATGAACCACGGGAGCGACGAAATGACCTAAATGTTAATCCATGACACACACATAATATCTGCGCTGCACAATCGTTAATAAACTCATAACAATCCAGGAAGACAAAATTACCAAAATGCACATCAATGAAACATACACCTATTGGATGCACAAGATCGTTTAAACCCTAATTGGAAGAGAATAAACATAGAGAGGACGAAAATGACCTAGTGTTAATCTAAATGACAAAAACACGCCTATTCGATGGACAAGATAGGTTAAAAACCTTAATGGAATAGAATAAGCCTAGGGAGGACGAAATGACCTAAATGTTCCATCCAATGCACAAATGAACTTTTTGGATGCACAAGATTAGTTAAAAACTTCTATTGGTCAAGAATATCCTATGGAGGACCAAAATGACCTAATGTTCATCCAATGCCACAAACACACCGATTGGCAAGACTTTGTTAAAAACCATAATTGGACAAGAATAAGACTAGGGACGCAAAATGACTAAATGTTAATTTTAATGACAAACACGCCTTTTGGAAGCACAAGATTAGCTAAAACACCAATTGGAAGCGAAAAACGCTAGGGCGGACGAAAATGACTAAATGTTCATCCAATGACACAAACACACCTATTGATGCACAAGATTGGTTAAAAAACTAATTGGACACGAATAAACCTAGGGAGGACGAAATGACTTTAACAGACATCGAATGACACAAATACAGCAATTGGATGCAACAAACCAATAAAACCGTAATTGGACTAGAATAAAGCCTAAGGAGGACAGAAATGACGTAGATGTTATCCAATGACACAAAACATCTATTAAATGCATTAGATTGGTAAAACCCTAATTGGACTAGAAAAAGCCTAGGCCGACGAGAATGACCAAAATGTAATCCAAGACACCAACACATCTGTTAGATGCACAAGATGATTAAAAATTCTAATTGGACTAGAATAAGTCTATGTAGGACGAAAATTACCTAAATGGGCATCCAATGACACAACACACCTATTGCATGCACATGATTGGTTAAAACCCTAATTGGAAAGGAATAAGCTAGGGAGAAAGAAAAATGAGCTAAATGTTCATCCAATCGACACAAAACACACTATTGGATGCACAATAATTAAACCCTAATTGAACTAGTAGTATCTAAGGCGGACAAATGACTAAATGTCAATCCAATGACACAAACACGCCTATTGGATGCACATGATTGGTTAAAAACCCTAATTGGACTAGAATAGAACTAGGTGACGAAATAGACCTAAATGTGCATCCAATGACACAAACACACCTATTGGAGGTACAACATTGGTTAAAAACCTAATTGGAAAGAAAAGCATAGGGAGGATGAAAATGACCTAAATGTTCATCCAATGACACAAATGAACTATTGGATGCACAAGATTGGTTAAAAACCCTAAATTGGAATAGAATAGCCTAGGAAGACGAAAAATGACCTAAAGTAGAATCCAATGACACAAACACACCTATTGGATACACAAGATTGCTTAAAACCCTAATTGGACTAAAATAAGCCTAGGAGGATGAATAGACCTAAATGGCATCTATGACACAAACACACCTATTCATCCCAAGATTGGTTAAACCCTAACTGGAAGAGATAAGCCTAGGGAGGACGAAATGAACTAGATGTAATCAATGAAACAAACACCTGTTGGATGCACAAGATTGGTTAAAAAACCCAATGACTAGAAAATGCTAGGAGGCTTAAAATGACCTAAATATCAATCGAATGATACCAAACCACTTGTGAATGCACAAGATTGTTAAAAACCTAATTTGACAAGAATAAAACTAGGGAGGAAGCAAATGACCTAAATGTCCATCAAATGACACAAACACACCTATTGAATGCACATGTTGGTTAAAACCCTAATTGGAATAGAATATTCCTAGGGCTTGAAATGACCCAAAATGTTATCCAATGATAAAGCACGCTATTGGATGCACAGGATTAGAGATAAAACCTAATATGACTAGAATAAGCCTAGGGAGGACGAAACAAACCTAAATGTCGATCTAATGACACAAACACACCTATTGCATGCACAAGATGGTTAAAACCTAATTGGAGAGAATAAGCCTAGGAGGACGAAAATGACCTAAATGTTAACCAATGATACAAAACGCCTATTGGATGCACAAGATTGGTTAAAACCTGTAATTGGAGTAGAATAAGCCTATGGAGGACGAAAATGACTAATATTAAATCCAATGATAAACACACTGTTGTGGATTCACAAGATTTGTAAAAAAACCTAATAGGACAAGAATAAAACTAGGGAGCGCAAATGACAAAATGTCATCAAATGACACAAGCACACCTATTGAATGCACATGATTGGTTAAAAACCCTAATTGGACTAGAATAAGCCTAGGGCGAAGAAAATGACCAAAATTTATCCAAGACCAAACACACCTATTGGATGCCACACGATTGGTTAAAAACCCTAATTGGATAGAATAGCCTAGGGAAGGACGAAGTAGACGAAATGTGCATCCAATGACACAAACACACCTATTAGGTGCACAAGATGGTTTTTAAAAACCAAATTGGACAAGAATAAGACTAGGGAGAATGAAATGACATAAATTTAAATCAATGACACAAATTAAGCATGTTGATGCACAGAATGGGAAAACCCTATATGAACAAGAATAGCTTAGGACGACGAAAGACCTAAAATGTTCATCCAATGACACAAACACACATAGTAAATGCACAAGATTTGTTTAAAACCATTAATTGCACTTGAAAGGCCTAGACCGATGAAAATGACCTAAATGTTCAATACCAAGACACAACACCTATTGGATGCTCAAGATTGGTTAAAAACCGTAATGGACTAGAATATCTATGGAGGAGAAAATGAACATATATTAAGTCCAATGATCAAACACACTTGTTGAATGCACAAAGATTGGTTAAAAAACCTAATTGGAAAGACCTAAATGCCATCAAATGACACAACCTATTGAATGACATCAAGGTTAAAACCCTAATTGGACTAGAATAGCCTAGGGAGGACGAAAGCTAAAGTTACATCCAATGAACACAATGAAGCTTATGGATCAAAAGATTGGTTAAAACCCTAATTGGAATAGAATATAGCCTAGGGAGGACGAAAATGACCTAAAAGTTGAATCCAATGACAAAAACACACAATTGGATGCACAAATTGCTTTCAAACCTTAATTGGACTAAGAATAAGCCTAGGAGGAAGAAATAGACCTATATGTGCATCCTAGACAACAAACACAACTATTACATGCACAAGTTTGGTTAAAAAAACCCTAATGAAGAGAATAAGCCTAGGAGGACGAAAATGACTTAAATTGTTAATCCAATGACAAACACACACTGTGGATGCACAAGATGGTATAAAACCCTAATGGCAGAAACATGTCTAGGGAGGGAAATGAACCTAATATTAATCCAATGATACAAACACACTTGTTGGATGCACAAGATTGTTAAAAACCAATTGTACACAGAAAAATCTAGGGAGGACGCAAATGGCCTAAATGTCCTATCAAATGACAAAAACACACCTATTGAATGCACATGAGTGGTTAAAACCTAATTGGACTAGATTAAGCCTAGGGACGAAACTGACCAAAACATTTTATCCAATGACACAACACGCCTATTGGATGCACAGATTGGGTTAAGAACCAATTGGACTAGATAAGCCTAGAGAGGACGAATAGACCAAAATGTGCATCATAGACACAAACACACTAGCATGCACAAGATTGGTTAAAAAACCCTAATTGGAAGAGAATAAGCCTTTGGGGACGAAAATGATTAAATGTTTATCCAAATGATACAAATACGAGTTATGGATTAACAAGATTAGTTAAAAACTTAATTTGACTAGAATAAGCTATGGAGATGAAAATTCGCCTAAATATTAATCAGAATGACACAAACACACTGTTGGATGCACAAGATTGTTAAACCCTAATTGGACTAGAATAAGCCTAGGCGAACAAAAATGACAAATTTAATTAGTGACACAAACACACTATTGGATGCATAAGAGGGTTAAAAACCTAATATGACAGAATAAGCTAGGGAGGACGAAAATGACCTAATGTGCATCTAATGACACAAACACACCTATTGGTTGCGCAAGATTGGTTAAAAACCCTAATGGACAATATATAATCCTAGGGGGGACGAAAATGACTACTTGTTAATCCAATGACACAAACACGCCTATTGCATGCACAAGATTGTTACAAAACCAGCTACAACAGTGGAAGAGAATAAGCCGGGGAGACGAAAATGACCTAGATTTAATCCAATGACACAAATACGCCTATTGGATGCACAAGATTGGTTAAAAACCCTAACTGGACTAGAACTATGCCTAGGAGGTAGAAAAATGACCTAAAATTAATCCAATGATACAAACACACATGTTGGATGCACAAAGTGGTAAAAAACCTAATTGGACAAGAATATGTTGATTATTATGACCTCGTAATTAAGAATATATCAGTCTTTAACAATTAAAACAATATAGAAATCGAATACTCTAGCAATACAGATTAAGATGCAGAACATACAATCATAGATGCAGATTATTCGGATTCAATACACACAGCGGAGATTATAAAGAATACGGATAGATTAAACAATTAAGAAGTAAAGGATAAGGATAGAATGCAACCAGAGGTTTTATGCCTGGTTCAAGTATGTCGTTGTCAATAAGACAACCTACATCCAGTCCTGACAATCCAACTGGATTTCAGCTTTTTCTTCAATAGAAAGAATTGAGACTTGTTTACAGATTGTCCAGTTTCTTGGAAACCTATCTATCTAATCGATTTGCCAATCGATTTGCCAATCGATTTGCCAATCGATTATCGCGAGTCTTGTTTTTGTTGAATCTTGAAACTATACAAACCAATCGATTTCCCAATCGATTCTTTTAAAAACACTTTTCAGTAAATTATGTGCAGACTTAATCGATGTTAGGTGTTTTGTTCCAATAATAAAGTCACACCAATCGATTTACTAAGTCACATAATTGATTCACAAATACACATAATCGATTTGGCCACAAACTGAGAGTTCCCTGTGATTTCAAATATTTGTGTCAATCGATTTGCAATCGATTGTGTTTAAAACAGGAACTTAGCTAATTTCATGTTAATCGGAAGTGCCAATCGATTTGGTAGTATTTTTCTGAAAAGTTCTTACCAGTTGTTTAGTTCAATCGATTTCCCAATCGATTGATACCAAACTTAACATGATTGAAATTCTCACAATAGATTGTCCAATCGATTGTGTTTGTCACAGGTCATGTTACTTTTGAAATATTATTTAAGCAATCGATTTGCCAATCGATTAGCCTAGTAAATGGATTGTCCCTGTGACTTACCCAATCGATTTCCCAATCGATTTGTTTCAATCAGTTTTTACTTTGTGATGTGCACAATCGATTTGCCAATCGATTAGCCTGTAAATCAGGTTGCCACTGACTTGCACAATTTTTATTTCTGATTGTGCCAGTCGATTGCCTATCGATTGTGTAACCACAAACAGTATGTTTCCTTACAACCCTTTTATGAAATCGATTTCCTAATCGATTTACTCAGTAGATATTCAACTTTTGTTGATTTCTTGAGTTTCAAGCAATTTGTCTCAAGTGTGTAGGGTTGAGTTGTTGTTCCTGAAATCTTGCTCAGTTAAAATGTTAGATTTATCATATGATGTATGAACATTGTATGTTTGTTAATTATGTCAAAATTAGGATTAAGAGGACTAAAGTCCAACAATCTCCCCCTTTTTGCATAAGTGACAAGCATACAATTTTAACTTGAGTTTGAGCATTTCAAGACATAATATTAACAACAGATATATTTTCATAGCATCATATGTACCATTATCAGATCATAAAATCAGAGCATCAGATCAGAGCATAACAGTACACATGCTATTTAACAATATCAGAGCATTTTAATAATTCATTATCAGTCATCAGAGTGTCTTAATTATGCAGCAGTCATTAGCAAGTTAATAATTTCTCTCCCCCTTTGTCAGTTGAGGCAAAAAGGCAGAAAAAAATTTTTCTCCCCCTATGTTAGTAAACATAAGCACTAGGGGTTGAAATCAGAAAACATTGTATCAGAGTAATTTATTTAAAAGGCACAAATGAGCATATTAAAAGATTATGGCAAATGATTTTAGAGGGTAATGGAATAAACGTTCTAGTGCATTATATATATATAGAAGAAATGAATACACCAAGTCATTACAAAACAACACAAATCCTAAACTCCTAATCTCCTAAATTGGGCTGGTCCTCACTATTATCTAAGGGAGAGGCAGAGATCGCTGTATTACCCTCAGCAGGTGTCTCCTCAACGTGAGTTGCAGGACGATCTAGGGGAGTTGGGTTAGGTTCCTCTGTTGCTTGACGACTGATGTCTGCTATATCTTCAAATGACAGCTTTATGCCCAAATGCGCTTGAATTGCATCAACATCCTGAACAACTGAATTCAGGGATTCCTGGAGAGTCCTCAGATTAGCTTCCATTCTGGCCTGTGACTCTAGCATTTTGGCATTGTGAGCCATCTGAACTTCTATAAATTCCATTAGCTTTGCGACAAACTCAGGAGGGGCTGTTTCAGTAGCTGGTTGAGGATGAGGTTGAGCTGGTTCAACATCGGCTGAGGTCTTATCCAAATACCATGTAACCTTTTCAATTGCATCTGGTTTACAATTGATTCTCCAAAAATTAGAGTGGTCTTCGAAGATTCTTCATTATCAAATGATACCTTGAAGTGTTTCAGAATCTTGGTAATCAGTTGAGGATAAGGCAGCACAAGCTTACTCTGTGAAGCCTCCAACATGTGCCTAAGAACAATCCATGCCCAGCTCATCCTGAGCTCCTTGGACAATCCCCATAGCAGTAGTATATCCAACTTCTGGACTACTGCATGGTTACCGGATCGTGGCACAAGCATCCGGGTCAGCGTATACATCAGCATTCGATGTTGGACCTTCATTTGACCGATAGGCAGTGAAATGGTTTCCACAAAGCCATCAATCATTAGGTCTTTAACAGCAGTGTGCCTGTCAAACGATTCTTCCCATCCTTCGTCAGCAGTATCAGCCTCAGAACTGCCGTCTATTGACGTTCCATGAAATGGTAATCCTGATAAAACAGAAAAATCTTCAAAGGACATAGAAATCCTTTTCCCTTTAACCCGAGCCTTGAATCCTTCTTCAGTCAGCTTGAATGTTGAGTAGAATTCCCTTATTAACCTTGGATAACTATCAAGAGTGGAAGAGAGAAAGCCCTCAAGACCGTGAAATCTCAGATGGTATTGGAAAGTGAAACCTTCAACATCAAAATAGGCAAAATCCAGAGTCCGACCCTCATGAATTTTCCTTTTAAGAAAGTCTGATGGAATGGTAGGTTCTACATCTTTATCCTTAGATGCAGGAGCTTTCTTAGGTGGGAGTGAAGAAACTGGTTTCTTCTTCTTTTTCTGAGAGATTTCCTTCATGGCGTCAGCCATAAGCTTCTCAATTGGTGGCTCCTTTCTCTTTTTGGGTTTCTCTTGATTAACAGCAGGTGCCTTGCCTTTGTCCTTCGCAAGAATCTTATGAGTTGGAATGGGAACCCTTTTGGTTAAAGTAGGTGGTGGTGAGGGGGTTCTCCCACTTGATGAAGATGATGGTGAGGGAGTTCTAATATGTGTTTGCTTAACTCGTGCCATAATTGTAAGTTGAAGTAGTTTGAAAGTAGATAGTAACAGAGAGCGATTGCAGAAACAGAGCAAAGAGATGAAGCAGAGAAAATTGTGAAATCTGGAGAAATGAAGTGAAGAAATCGATTGATAACTGTTCCTATTTAAACCCTTAAATGTGTAAATCGATTGCCCAATCGATTATGTTACCGTTGCTGGGTAATGTCAATCGATTTAGTAATTATTGCATTCAACGGCTAGTAAAGGAGAGTCACAACGGTCATATTGTAAATCGATTCCCAAGTCGATTTCCAGATTTACTTAATCGATGTCCAAATCGATTGTTTTGAAGTTGAAAGGTGAACTAGTCGATTTCCCAATCGACGCTCGGGCAAGGTAAATTTTTTTTTCTGAACTTTGAAGTCTGGGGCCAACACAATCGATTCCCAAATCGATTTTGTAAACTATTTACCAAGCTGGTAATCGATTACCCAATCGATTTAACTGGAAAACACTACAAGCACCAGAAGTGTCCTATGAAAGGGTTCAAAGATCAGACCTCACTGGGATCAATGATCCCTAGTTTCATCCTTATATGCAGGAAACTTTCTCTTGGTAAAGCTTTGGTGAAGATGTCAGCCAGCTGTTCAGCTGTGTTAACATATTCAAGCTTAATGATCCCATTTTGAAAGTGATCCCTTATAAAATGATGTCTTACTTCAATGTGCTTGGTCCTTGAGTGCATCACTGGATTCTTAGTAATACTTATTGCACTTGTGTTATCACACATAATAGGTACTGTTCCCAAGTCAACACCAAAATCCAATAAATGTTGTTTCATCCAAAGAATCTGAGCACAGCAGCTCCCAGCTGCAATATATTCAGCTTCAGCAGTCGATAAAGCAAGGCTAGTCTGTTTCTTGCTAAACCATGATACAAGAGAGTTTCCAAGTAAATGACAAGTTCCTGAGGTACTTTTCCTGTCTAGTTTGCATCCGGCAAAGTCTGAATCTGAGTAACCAACTAAGGTACAGGTTGATCCCTTCGAATACCACAAGCCTAGACACTTAGTTCCTACTACATATCTGAAAATCCTCTTAACTGCACTCAGGTGAGACTCCTTTGGATTTGATTGGTACCTTGCACACATACAAACACTGAACATGATGTCTGGCCTGCTTGCGGTAAGATAGAGCAATGATCCTATCATACCCCAAAACCTAGTAACATCTACAGGTTTACCTTTCTCATCTATGTCTAAGTAATTTCCTTGACTCATGGGAGTATCAATGGACTTAAGGTTTTCAAAACTAAATTTCTTTATCAAATCATTACAGTATTTAGTTTGACTAATGAAAATGCCTTGCTTGCTTTGGTTAATTTGAAAATCCCAAGAAATAAGATAGTTCACCCATCACTGACATTTCAAATTTACCTTTCATTAAATTTTCAAAATCTCTTGCACAACTTATTGTTTGTAGATCCAAATATTATGTCATCAACATATACTTGGACCAGCAAGATATCATTTCAGTAGTCTTTGTGAAAAGGGTCTTGTCAACATTTCCTCTTAAAAAAGTTTTGTTGAATAAGGAAATTGCTGAGCTTCTCATACATAGCTCTTGGAGCTTGTTTCAACCCATAGAGGGCCTTTGATAGCTTATACACATGATTAGGAAATCAGGATTTTCAAAACCAGGTGTTTGGCTAACAAAAACTTCCTCTTGAAGGTCACCATTGAGAAAGGCGCTTTTCACATCCATTTGATAAAGATTAAAGTCCATTATACAAGCATAAGCCAATAAAATTTCTTATGGCTTCTAACCTAGCTACAGGGCATAGGTTTCATCAAAATCTATTCCTTCCTCTTGACTATAACCCTTGCTACTAGCCTAGCTTTGTTTCTGGTTATAACTCCATTCTCATCTAATTTGTTCCTGAACACCCACCTTGTTCCTATGATGCGCTTACCTTCTGGTTTAGGTACTAAACTCCACACCTTGTTTCTCTCAAACTGGTTTAACTCCTCTTGCATAGCAAGTATCCACTCACTATCTAACAGGGCTTCCTTAATGTTCTTAGGTTCAATCTGAGACACAAAGGCTGTAAAGTTACAAAGCTGTCTAAGGTTCTTCCTAGTTGCAACACCTTTAGAGATATCCCCTATAATGTTGTCTATGGGGTGGTTTCTGTTGAACTTCCATTCCTTAGGTAAATCACTGGTTCTTATAGGTTCTACACAGTCAGTTCTAGTTGGAGGGACAGCTACAGGTTTGTTCTAAATGGTTCAGACTCTACAACTTCATCCAAAAAGTCATCAACCACAAGAGGAGTTTTGTTCAAGTTTTCTGCAATAATTCATCAAAACTTACATGAACTGACTCTTCTATGGTCTTTGTTCTTTTTGTTGTAGATTCTATAGGCCTTACTGGTTTGAGAGTATCCTAGAAAAAATACCTTCATCTGCCTTAGGTCAAACTTTCCTAGGTGTTCTTTGCCATTGTTCAAACACAAAGCACTTACAACCAAAGATTCTAAAGTAGGAAGGTTTGGTTTTTCTACCCTTGTAAAGCTATAGGGGGTTTTTCTAAGCAGGGGCCTAATGAGTACTCTATTGACAACATGATGGCTGTACTAATTGCATCTGCCCAAAAGTACTTAGGTAGGTTGGAGTCCTTAAGCATAGTCCTAGCTAACTCTTCTAAGGATCTATTTTCCTCTCCACTAACCCATTTTGTTGTGGTGTCCTAGGGGCAGAATATATGTGGTTTGATTCCATGTTGTTCACAATAAGTTTGAAAAGAATCATTTTGGAATTCACTCCATGATCACTTTTAATTGATACAATTTTCTAGTCATTCTCATTTTGAACCAAGTAGCAAAATTTTTTAAAAGTTGAGATGCCTCACTCTTGTGAGCCAGAAAATATGTCCATGTGTGAACCTGGAATAGTCATCAACCAACACATATCCATAAAGGTTACCTCCAAAGCTCTTCACTTGAGCAGGTCAAAAAGGTCCATGTGAACTAACTGCAAAACCCTATTGGTTTTGACCATATCTATAGAGGGAAAGGAAGTCTTAACCAATTTGCTTCTCTCACAGGAGTCAACAAAGTCTATCCTTAGTAAACTTCTTGTTAGGGGAAACCTATAACTAGCTGTTTGCTAACCAGTCTATTCAAATGATCTATATGAATATGCGCTATACGTTTATGCCATAACCAAGTCTCATCTGAATTAGATAAACAAGCAGCATATAGTACTTGACAAAGAATTAAAATCTACATATAAATGTTATTAATTCTGTACACCAACTAACTTTATGTGTTTGCATCTTTATGCTCAATAATACAAGATTGTGATGAAAAACTTACCTGGAAGCCTTTATCACATAGCTAGCTTATACTCAGCAGATTGTGTTTTAGCCCTTCAAACATACAAGACATTTTTAATTACTGCAGTTGACTTATTGCTTATGTCACCAATTCCAATAATCTTTCCTCTATTGTTGTCACCACTATTTGACAAACCTCCTTCCTTTAATGTCAAGGAAAGGAATTTTGGATTTATCTCTTGTCAGTGCTTTGAGCATCCGCTATCTAAAATACCAAGAATGCTTAGTTGACGTCAAGCACACCGGCAAACACACAATCAGAATTTTTATTTTAGGTCTCCAATTCAAATTGGGTCCCTGGAAGGTTAGTGTCAAAAATTGGTTTCTTTGCTATCCAAACTTGCTTCCATCCTCTATTGGCTAGTTTTTTTAAATTTTGCAATTTGAAACAAATGTCCCTTTCTGCAACAGAAATAACAATTTACCATCAAAGGATGAATGTTTGTTTGTTTAGTAAAGATGTCATTACATATTCCTTGAAAATAGCAGATTTCTGACCATGGTTTGACATTTCTGGTTTGCATATAACCAATACCATATCTATTGTTATTCCTTTTAACATGCATATTGGGTTATATATCTAAACCAGATTTTCATATAACATGTCTTTGAATGCTAAGTATGACATTCAGTTTATCTCTTACTATTAGCAAACTTCAATAAATCAGATTTTTAATGATGCAACATTTTTTCAAGTTCAATGCATCTTGCAGATTTGTCATGTGAATCCTTTTTCAGTTGTTCATATAAATTTTCAATTTCTTTATGATCATTTTTCATTTGCTCAAGCATTTCTTTGTACTTATCAATTGTTTAATAGAATTCACCATACTCATCATGCAATTCATTGAAGCTTCTTGCAGTTCATCATAAGTTGGATTAGATATTGTGAACTAACCTCATTTTCTAATTCTGAGTCGGTATTGCCATGAGACATAGATTTGCTTCTTCTTCATCTGAAGAGGCAGAGATTCTTCGTTGTCATTCCATGCAACATATGCTTTTCTGGTTTGGTGACTGGTTCCTTGCCTTTTGTTTTTGTAGCTCTATTTTTGTTCTGCAACTTGTAACACTCCGACTTTATGTGACCTGTTTTACCACACTCATAACAGGTAATTGTCTTGTTGTCACTAGTCTTAGAACTGGATGGCTTTCTGAATTTGTTGTCTTTCTTTTTCAGAAATTTCTTAACTTTTGAAAAAAGCAAACCAATCTCAGGTTCTTTATCAGTCTCACTGCTTGATTCATCTGAGCAACTATCTTGTTCAGTTTTTGATTGATGCGTTTGGGCTTTCAAAGACAGTCCTTTCTTTTTCCTGCTATCTTGCTCTGACTCATCTAGTCTATGCAACTCCATTTCGTGCTCCCTGAGCTTTCCAAATAGTGTTGCAGTGGTCATTTTTGCCAGATCTTTGATTCAGCAATAGCAGTTATTTTGGGCTGCCATTCTCTTGTTAAACACCTCATGATCTTTCCGATTTGCTGTTCATTCTCCACCTGTTTTCCCAGGGCATGAAGGTTGTTTATAACATGTGTAAACCTAGTTTGGACATCACTTAATGATTCATCTTTCTTCATGCTAAACAATTCGTATTCATGCATAAGTGTATTTACACGAGCTCTTTTCACGTTTGTAGTGCCTTCATGTGTTTCTTGAAGAATGTCCCACATTTCCTTTGCTGATTTACAGTTGAATACCTAAAGAATTCTTCTGCACACAAAGCAGATGTTATAATATTCTTAGCTTTAGCATTATAACCTACTTCTTTTTATCGTCCTCAGACCATTCGGATCTGGGTTGGAATCATCAAATCATTAGTTCCAAAACAATTTTAGTTATGTAGGGTCCATTTTCAACAGCATTCTAGAATATCAAATACCACTAGCTTCCAGAAAATATCAGCATCCTATGTTTCCAATACATGTATGCGGGTTCCATAGAAGGCTGGGGGTCTTGCAAGTGAAGCACCTTCTCCGAGAAAATCAATGAGCCATGTCCTTTTATGAGTTTTACCTCTAAAAAGTTCAGGCTCTGATACCATTGTTGATTATTATGACCTCGTAATTACAGAATATATCAGTCTTTAACAAATTAAAAACAATATAGAAAATCGAAATACGTCTAGCATACAATAAATTAAGATACGAACATACAATCATACGATGCAAAAGTTTATTCGGATTCATCACACACGGAATTAAATACGCATACAAGATTAACAATTTAAAAGTTAAAAGGATAAGGATAGAAATGCACCAAGCTTTATCCTGGTTCAGTTGTGAATAAGACAACCTACATCCAGTCCTGACAATCCAACTGGATTTCAGCTTTTTCTTCAATAGAAAGAATTGAGACTTATTTACAGATTGTCTAGTTTCCTCGAAACCTATCTATCTAACTCAATCTCAGTCACACGACAGACTCACACAAAATCAAGTACAGCTCCTTCTTGATGAGGCCTCTCACCCAAAAAGATCGCCACCAGTTTCTAGCTGGATTTTTCACAGTCGTTTCTTTACAGAGTATTTGTTACAAACAAAATAAAAGAAGTACAATGTTTGTCTTTCAATCTTTGATCAATGTATCTCTCACAAGAATCTGGTTGTTTCAATTGAGTGTTTTAGGAGTCATTGTCTTTTCTCTCAAGAATTCTTTTTCAGCTCTCTTAATGATTATGGAAATCTTTTGTCTTGATCTGAAGAAAGGCAATATCAGAATGTTAACAAAATGTTCTTAAGAGTTCTTCTAGTGTTCTGAAGTATATTCAAGTGTTCAAAAGTATTCTGATATGTTACTAATGTGTTATTGAGAGAATGATTGAAAACTGTTTATATATTTTTCTGAAAAAACAACTAATAAATCGATTTACCAATCGATTCATTAAAGTGGATAAAAAACGCCTAAGGTCGATTTGACCAATCGATTACGCGAGTCTTATTTTTCTTGAATCTTGAAACTATACAAACCAATCGATTCTTTTAAAAACACTATGTCAGTAAATTATGTGCAGACTTATATGAATCGATTGCATAATCCGATGTCAGGTGTTTTGTTCGAATAATTAAAGTCACACCCGATCGATTACTTAATCGATTTACTAAGTCACATAATCCGATTCACAAATACACATAATCGATTCGGCCACAAAACTGAGAGTCCCTGTATTTCAAATATTTGTGTCAATCGATTTGCCAATCCATTGTGTTAAAACAGGAATTTAGCTAATTTCATGTTAATCGGAGTGCCAATCGATTTGGTAGTATTTTTCTGAAAAGTTTCTTACCAGTTGTTTAGTTCAATCGATTTCCCAATCGATTGATACCAAACTTAACATGATTGAAATTCTCACAATAGATTGTCCAATCGATTGTGTTTGTCACAGGAAATGTTACTTTTGAAATATTATTTAAGCAATCGATTAGCATAGTAAATGGATTGTCCCTGTGACTTACCCTATCGATTTCCCAATCGATTTGTTTCAATCAGTTTTACTTTGTGATGTGCACAATGGAATTGCCAATCATTAGCCTGTAAATCAGGTTGCCACTGACTTGCACAATTTTTATTTCTGATTGTGCCAGTCGATTGCCTAATCAATTGTGTAACCACAAACAGTATGTTTCCTTACAACCCTTTTACGAAATCGATTTCCCAATCGATTTGCTTAGTAGATTTTCAACTTTTGTTGATTTCTTGAGTTCCAAGCAATTTGTCTCAAGTGTGTAGGGTTGAGTTGT
>PGTU02001729.1:0-13068 GCA_002896215.2 Cicer echinospermum
GATTTGCGTCTATAAATCACCCCAACACGTAAATCACCTCTATGTTGTTTCTTGCACAAAACTTTGATAGCAAACTCGACTTGAATTAGAAAGAGTGTTCAATCTAAGATTATCATCTTGAATGCATGAAATTTTTGGAATTAGTCATAGTATTCGATAACGTTTTTGATGACTCTTCATCATATGCATATTTTTTATTGTTTTTAGTCTTATTTATCTTTTATTCATTAGTTAATTTAAGGATTTATTTGATATATTTTGTTAATTTTATTTATTTGCTTTAATGAAATATTTATGTTCTTATTTCCTTAATTAAGTAGAGATTTTTCGGAGTTTTGCGTTGTTACTTTGTTTTAATGCAGTGCTGAATTGTGGCGAGAAATCAACATGGCCTATGTGGAGTATTTCAGCCATATTTAGAGTTGTAGATGTCCAATTGGAGTCAAACCAAATTCAAATGAAAGCTGTGATCTATAGCTACAACGTTCAGGAAGACAACAAAACCAAATTAGGACTAAAAAGAGGAGCAAACTGCACTACACTTTAGAGAGAAAGTGTTGTGCGCTTGAAGCGCGCAACAAAACACATTATAATTCGCTTTTTTTCACTTTTTAAGGATTTTTTTTTACTATTGGGAAATTGGGAGACTTGTGCCCTAGCAGAGAAACTCAAAGACGACCGTTTCTAACATCATTGGAGCAATTTTTATCAGGAATCATTCTTGTAATTCTTCTTTAATCCCTATCTTTTGTATCCATGTCATGAGTAACTAAACCATATTTATTAGGGATGAGTGTAACAAAATGAAACATTTATTTTGCTGATTTAATTTTTAGTTATATGAATGAGTATATTGAATTATTTTTCTCATCTATGTGCTTAATGTTTTTTATTGCTTGATCAACATTAAAATATTCTACGATTCATATTGTGAAATGGAAGTGGACTTTACGAATGCTTGAGATGAGAAATTCATGAATTTGTAGTCTAGGGATAGATGCAAGTCATGAAACCAATTAAATTAGTTGCAAATGCAATAGTTTAAAAAGAGAATTTATGTACGGTAAGGCTTAATTCTAATCTTAAACCACTAAGAATTAGCTGGTTACTTTGGAAATTAAAGGGTTTTGTCATAAGAGATTAGGTCAGAAAAATTAAAGAGAATTCGGTAATAACCAAAGGAATTCAGTAAGTAGGATAAATTAGACACCAAGGTTGGATTCAAGTGAAAACTCATTCCTTGACATTTTTCATTATAAAGGCATCAATATTTATTACTGTTGTTAATTTTAACTCTATTATTTCAATCAATGGTTGAGAAATTTTTGTTTAATTTTGTAATTTTAATATAATTCGATAGTAAAACGAAATCCTTGAGTTCAACACTCGGTATTACGTGTTAATTATTATTTGCAACGATTCGCCACATTGCTGAAGCACGCTATCAAGTTTAGCGTCGTTGCGGGGAATTTATATACTAATGAATTTAATTTATTTAGTTAATGGAATTTTTTGCTTTGCAATAAAACTTTTGCTTTTATTTTATTTTAATTTTGAAAAAATTTGTGTTTTTAATTATTTTTATTTTATTTGTTGAGCTTGCTGATGTCATGTGCTAGTGGTTTGACTCTTCTTGTTGGAGATAACTATTCATTGTAGAGCATGGAAGATTATAATGATGTTTGTACTACAATTATATGAAATGTGTAAATTATCTTATACTGGTATATGTGCATGATTAAGCGGCTCTGAGAGATGCATTTTTAAAAGTCACCTCAGATCCTTCGATGCAGGCCTCTTAGGTGTGACTTTTGTGGAGAGGACATAGAGGAACTTGTTATGATGACTTGTCGAACTAATGGATATGAAGATTTTTGGTCAAAGATGCAGAACGACGAGTGTACTATTAACAAGCATCAATTGGGAACAAATTATACCTCTAAATATTCTATCAAGATCAAATGACAAAGACTTGCACATTATGGACGTTTTGGTTGAATTCTGAAGAATAACATGGTTTCAATTGAAAGACGTTTGAAAGTCAATTTGAGAGGTTATTGAGCAGTGTGGTTAAGGTTTGAGAGATGGAGAGAAGTTGAAGATATTTAATTGTTGTGGTAGAAGAAGATAAGCAAAGGAAAAGACGACAAGGAAAGAAAAGAAGAGATTGAAAAGTTCGAGGTTCAATCATATATTTGTTCATCAATATCATGAGAGGACATGGAAGTAACATCTTTTATTTCTCGAAGTTTATGGAATTTCTACCAAACATAAGAAGAAGAAGGATGATGTGTTCTTCCTATCATATATGTCACCTTAAGGTGTCAAGCTATGACTTTGTGGGAGGCAACCCACAGGTAGAGGTAAGTTTTATTTTTTTGCAATCCTTATTTTGTTATTTAGTTTGTTCTTTCAATTTGTGTAAACGTGCACTATGATGAGAATTATTAACAACTTGCATTTGGTCTTTAAAGTTGTCTGTTGGAATTTTGAAATTTAAATGTTATTTATTTGCTCATATCGTTGCTCAATTCGATAAGTTTCACTAATGCAGTGCATTGTTGTGAACTCATTGGTTGTCGAAGTTCTCAATTCCATTTTTTTAAATAATAAATAATAAATTAATCTTGTAGTGACATGCTTAGCATCATTTAGACTAGTTCATACTCTTCTTATTATCAAGGTATGAGCTTTGAGCCTAAAACTTTAATTCTTTGTTGTGTGAATTATGCAGACATGTGCTATCCCTTAAGAACGTGCATATTTCTGCGTTGCATCACTTGTAATTTAGTACTAACTGAGACGATTTGTTTGTTCGTTTGAGGCCTTTGTATCTACTCTATGCAAATTTATCCTTTGCTAGCCCCTTTGAAGTTTTTCCCTGTTTATTTCGTTACTAGCACATTACAAGCCAGAATATCTGACTTTAATTAAATCACCTTACTGGAGTTAGGTAGAAAAAAAATTTATGTCTGATAAAGTTCTAAGTTTGGTTGCTCATGGATAACACCTTTTAGTTAGGGGTGGTGATTCTCACAAAAGAAAAAAAAATCAAAAAAGAAAAAAAAAAAGAAGGATTAAAAATATTTTGGCTGTATGTTGATAAATAATATTTTCTTGGTTCTTGTGTCAATGTGAGAAGATCTTGACAATGAAACGTGAAGAAAAATAAAAAATGGTAGAATATTTGAAAATGTTATACCTAACTCCAAGTAGTAAGCCTACTATCCCAAATTCCACATTTACCTAAGCCTCATTAGCAACCCGAAAGTCCTCCAAAATGTATGTGTTTGCTGCATTGTGATTGCTTACCTAGAACTTTTTCAGGCCTATGGTTAGCATGATACATTTCTAGGATTTTGAGTGATAAATTCATAACTCTTGCTAAACACTAGAGAGAAATTTGGTGAAATCGTGTGAAGAGAGAGTTGAACTTGATGAATGAATGTTAAAATATACAAATTGTGTTGTTTTTCATAAGAACCATAGGGCATGATGAATGTTTTGTAGTAGCTAGAACTTGAGCATGCAAGTTTGATTTGATTTCTAGAATTTAATTAAAGTTTATTTTAACTGTACCATATCTGAAATTAATATTTGTTTGGAGACAAGCGATAGATTACTTTGGAGTTGTGGATGACTCTATATATATGCATATTTTTTATTGTTGTTAGTCTTAATTATCTTTTATTCATTAGTTAATTAAGGATTATTTGAATATTTTGTAAATTTATTTATTTTCTTTAATGAATGTTTATGTTCGTATATTCCTTGATTAAGTTAGAGATTTTTTCAGAGTTTTGCGTTGTACTTTGTTTTAAATGCAGTGCTGAATTTTGGTGAGAAATCAACATGACCTATGTGGAGTATTTCATCATATCTGAAGTTGTAGATGTCCAATTGGAGTAAAACCAAATCAAATGAAAGCTATGATCTATAGCTACAATGTGTCATGAAGATACCCGAAACCAAATTCGGAATCAAAAGAGGATAAAATGCACTATACTCCATATCAGAAATACGTATGCACAACAAACATATTAACTCGCTTTTCTCATTTTTTAGGTATTTTTTTTTACTATTGGAAGTTGTGAGACGTGTGTCATAGCAAAACACTCAAAGACAACCGTTTCTAAACATCGTTGGAGCAGTTTATCAAGAATCAATTCATGAATCATTCTCGTATTCTTCTTTGATCCTACTTTTGTATCGGCTGTTATGAGTAACTAACCCTATTTGTTATGGATGAGTTGTTAACAAGATAAATCTTTAATTTTTCTAATTTGATTTTTAATTATATGAATGAGTTTATTGATTTTTTTCTCATCTTGTTGCATAATGCTTTTTAGTGCTTGATCAACATTAAAATTTCTACGATTCTATTTTGAAACGAAAGTAGACTTTACGTAATCCTTGAGATGAGAAATTCATGAATTGTAGTCTAGGGTAGATGCAGGTCATGAAACAATTAAATTAGTTGCCATGCAATAGTTTATAAAAAGAGAATTTTGTACGGTAAGACTTAATTCTAATCTTTAATTCACTAAGAATTAGGGGTACTTTGGAATTAAAGATTTTGTCTCTAAGACATTAGGGAAGAATAATAAGCGAATTCGGTAATAACAATAAAGGAACTCAATAACTAAGATCAAATTAGACACCAAGGTTGAATTTGAAGTGAAACTCATCCTTGACATTTTTCTTATTATAAAGGATCAATTTTATTATTGTTGTTAATTTTAAATATTATTTCAATCAATTTGAGAACTTGTTGTTCAATTTTAGTAATTAAATAGAATTCGATAGTAAAACGCAATCCTTGAGTTCGACACTCAGTATTACCCTGTTAATTATAACTTGCAATGATTCAGTACACTTGCTGAAAATGCTATCAGTTTCAAAGGGTTCAAAAGAGTATTTGTATGATACCTTACAATTGACCAAAGACTAATGTTTCCTAACTAAAGTAACAACTTTTGCAACTGTAATATTTGAAGGTACTTGAAAACATAAGAAAATGAGGTTTGAATTGTGTTATGCTATTTTTAAATTATACTCTGATTTCTTTGCAAAAATACTTTCTTTATCAAAACACCACTTAAGTATCTATTAAATAGGTTTAGTGTAAATAAAATGATTCGTAAAGACTAGATTAAGGAATAGAGAAAAGGAAGTATAAAATATATATTTATCCTGGTATCACAACACAACAGTTGTTACATCTAGTACTCTCCTATATAGAGAGATTTTGCCTCAGTATCCTGCATGACTTAATCCATTATTTTAACACTATGTATACTAAGGCTTTGAGTATTTATTTCTCTAGCTCTCCAGACTATGACGTTAAAACCATCTTCCATTTTCGGCAAATTGTCGTTGAGGTTCATGGTGTTGGTTGCCATTAACGGGTTGATTTACATCAGTAAGTTGGTGTCTAAATTAACACAAAGTTTGTTTTCTTGATCTAACTCTCTTTGTAAGAGGATGTTATATATTATATCTATGTCTGCTCAAGTGTATGAAAACACTTAACTTATTTACAGAATTTCATTAACTCTATATTGAGAGGATTTTCATTCATGCCTGTTTGATGTGTTTTTCTTTTTGTGTGTGTTTTTTTCTCTCTTTAAAATGTTTGCAAGTTGTTTATCCCCACTTTTCAACTCAAAGTGCATGTTCTTCTTATAGAAGAAGTTACAATCATTGCCTGAGTAGTATTCATTGACCTAAGTAGTGTTGATAATTAGAGTAGATCAATCGGGGCAGTGTGAAAATCAGAAGCAATGTGATAGTTAGAGAGCAATGCATTCCTATAACTGCATCACATATTTTCCTCATATTAGAGCATTGTTTTTATCAGGGCATTGACTTTGTCAGAGTGTTGAATTTACCAGAGACATTGACTTTTTACCAAAGACATTGACTTTTTAAAATGTGTCTTTTCTCTCTGACGTTGACTTTTTCAAATTGTTTAACTTCACAAGAGGCGAACTTATCCAAAGCAGAGGAAGTAAATGTCTTGCTCATCTCAAGAGGCATTTTATAAATACAACAGGGTAGAGCAGTTTGAGTAGAAATTTGCTCGTTTTCATCAGATAACACTCAACAAAGTCTTGCTGCTTCATTAGAGGTATACTAGCAAAATTCTGGTTTTCTTCATAGAGGCATATTTTCTCATCATGGCAAATCTTCGCAGAGTCTGGTTTTGTTTTCAAAGGCGACTTTAGCATAGTTGAATTAGAGCAAAGGTGAAGAATTCTTGTTACATGTGTCAAAGTATGAGAGAAGAGATTGTTACGCATTATCAGAATCAAAGATAGAAGAGTCTTGTTATGCTGGCATTGGGACATAGAAACATAATCCAATTTAGGTTTATCAGAAGCAACCGAGTAACACGTTGTCACATCTAAGTCAACTTTGTACAACATGGTGTGTGTCACAAACTTTACATATTCAACTGAAGACAAATTCGTGTGTTTTTTTGCCTTTCGTCTAGTCATCAAATGATGACCTATATAGTGAGACTGCTTTGTTGCGCTTAGTTTCGTAGTATTTCTTTTATGTTTTTGCTCCAATATAATATCTCCAGTACTTGTAATTTAGGCTACTTTAATAATAGTTATTAACATAAATTTTTTGGCTCTAATTTGCGCACTAGCATATATAGTTATGGGATAATTGTTTTTTTATATTTTATGTATTGTTTTATCACCAAACATTAACCAGGGAATTGTATTTAAATAATACTTTTTCAGTAACAATATTTGTCATAAAAAGTCAAAACAAATCTTGCAGGGTCTTCTGAGTCATTCACACATTTGTGAGTCACCACACACATTTCTTGAAAACCAATTAATTAACTGCAGCATTTTGAGTCGAGTCACACAATGATGAATCAACCACAGACTCCATTTTTTTGTGTGAGTCAATTCACACGATCTCCTACATCAAAATCGAGTTATGACCTCTGTAAGTCGTTTATAGTCAAAAATCATTTATGAATTATTCTTAATGCATTTCAAAGTGGGCTAATATGATAGAACAATGCAACAAAGTTTATGCATGCTTAAAATAATGTTTTTTCATTCGATTAATATTAGTTTCGCGAATGGTTGAGATGAGAATCAACAAAGACATACACACCATCTAATCTAAATAATCTAATTTAGACATCCTCAAAATACTAAGTCTACATAAGTTTTAAGAGAGTCTTACACTTTTTCCATTACTAGTTTTATAATATTAGTTAATATACAAGTGATTGAGTATGTGGTTAATCAAGCTTCAATTAGTCTTTGCTTGTATTTAAATGAGTAGAATGGAACAAAGCGGATCGAGTGAGTGGAGTGGAGCGGATTGAATAAATACATCCGCTAAATTGTTAGGATATTTTAGGATGAAATGAATAATAAAAAATAATGTTCATCTTATACTCCCCAATTAGAGCAAACAAAGTGAAGTTAAGTTGATGAATTGTTGGAATTATTTCTCATGTTTCTGCTTTATTCTTCCTCTTTTTAGCAATCCAAATATTAGAACATTAATTTATTTCATTTCGATCCATCACCTATAATATAATTTTAATGATGATTATTCGTGGAGAACATTGAGTTGAATTTTGGTCTGGGAATAGATCTCCTTCTACTTTACTTCCTTCGGACCAAGACTAAATTATTAAGGTCTTATTGCCTTGAAAACATGAGGATTACATGAATATTGGTTATAATTGCTTATGTGGTCACAGTCTCTTAACTTAATTCAGATAACATTTCATCATTTATCTTTTCTTTTCCTGATTTGGTCTTTATTTAATTTTAAGTAATAATTTGATCTTTTATGTTTAAAATGTTAACAATGTATCATCATTTTTTACCAAATATTCTTCAAATTTTCTTAAACACAACTCATAAAATTATCATTCTCTTCAAATATAATGCAAATTTCAAATCATTATTTATAACTCAAATCTTCAAAAAATCATAATTTTATTTTTTATAATTCTCAGAATTTTTATGTAATAAAACTAAATAAAAACTAAATAAAAAAAAAGAATTGAAGTATTTATCTAAAAAGTAAATTAAAAAACTACAAAAGCATTATGCCATAATATATAACTTAAATCAATAACGCTTAAATTTTTTCCACACAACCGTCGTTAAGTTGCAGTAAAATTACTAAACAAATTATTTCCGAGCTTAGTTATTGAAATACATTAGATAATAGACAAGAATAACAAATCATCTCAGAAGATAATAACATGATGGAATCCAACTTAAAAATTTCAAACGCAAAGAGCAATATCATCCCTTCACATTTTTGATTTTTAAACAACGAGTACAAAAGGAATAAATAAAAAGTGTCCAATAGCACGACAAGATAAAAAGAACTTAGATTATTTAATAATTAATATTAATTAATTAATTAAAATTTTAAATCTAACGAGTTGGAAAAAGGCATAACGAAAGGTATCCAGAAGATGACAAGTGACATGAATACAATCTTAAATTATTAAGTAATTAATATAATACAATAGAAATAGTAATTGATAATAAATATTGTTATGTCTATCTATATCTGAATCCGTCAAATTAACTTATTTATTGTTATTCTTAAATTTTATATATTAATATTTTAGATATTCTTTTATTTTATTATACTGTAGTAAGAAATCCGTGATGTCGCCGGGTTGGATGCGTTGATTGATATTCTATATGTTCTCCTTTATTTTAAATATAAAATCTGTAATTTATGTATTAATAACAAAATTTAATCTATATTTTTTATATCTCATGCCACTAGTGTTTGTCTCATGTATTTGTATGTGTCATATGAAAATATTTATCCTATATTTGTTTAATATTATATCAGTGTCAAATATTGTCTAGTAGTTATTTTTAGGTTTATAGTGCTTTGGTCTCGTATATATATAGGACCAATCTAGTTTTGGTCGCCTCTAAAATTATTTTAGATTTTTAACCTTTGTATTTTAGATTTCTTTAGTTGTGACATTGGTGAATCTAAGTCATTCAAAAACATGATGTGGCATATAGAGTCAAACAATTTTTCATGACGATACATTTGACATCTCATTTTTTATAAAAGAATTAAATAAAGACATTCATAATTATAAAAAAAACCTGTATTTTCCATTTACCCTCCTTTCCTCGATCTTCAATGCCCGAAAATCTCAATTTCTTTCATAAATTCCCTTAAGCATCTCCGCTATTTAGAACATCAAAACATCTATTATCTTCTGCTATCGTTTTGTTACTTTAGTTTCTTTTTAATTGTTGATATCAGAATCATCTTTCTGCTATGTTTTTCGTGACATTTAAGTTTTTTTTAGTTGTTGATTTCTAATATCTGGTATGTTCCAATTAATTATTAATGTATTCTAACTAAATATTTATAATCAAAAATGATGATTTAGATCTCATCTCATTAAAAATGTTGACTCAGTAGGGCCATATCATATTTTTTGGATGGTTAAATTCTACAAAGACTAAAGTGAACTGATATTGAAATTACACTGATAAAATCTAAAAAAAATAACCCTGTTGTTATGTATCAATAGAAAGTATTGTCGACTGTTTATATATTTCACTTACAAATATTGTCTCGTGTTTTTTTTATAACTATTAGTGGTAAATATGTCTTCGTGATTTTTATATTCATCACTAACAAATATGTGAGGGTAGTGTTTTTGTTATGCATCAATTATCAATATTTATGTTGTTATTGTTAATATTTTTCCATATTTTTTTATATATTAGTACAAATATTTGTTCTGTAGTTTTTAGATTTATTTATCAAAAAAACTATATTATCATCATATTGTTTATGCATAATTATAAATATTTATCTCTCTTTTTATTTTTGAATATCTATCTAGGGTAGAATATTCATGTGGTATTTTCTCAGATTTTGGCATGTGTGATGCATATTTCCTCATTATATTTCTCCGAGCAAAATTCTTATGCATCGGCAATGCTACTATATCTTTGCATATTTTTAAAAGTAATTGTAAATTTCTCAATTCTTAACGCTAAAAACCACTTTATTTTCTAATTAACTTCTTAACTTCTACGGACCACTCCTTTATTCTTTAAAAAAATATATTGTTATGGAATGAATAAAATTTTCATTTTTGTCTCTCTCTACTTGCAATGATTAAAATTAGGAGGATAACCACTCCGCCAAAATGACATTTAAAACAGGCCCATTTTACAGCGTGCTAACACAAGCCTGTTGTAATTATATTTAAAAATACGGAACTTTTACAGCGCTTTTTGATGACAGCGCTGTAAAACAGAGCGATGTAGTAGTCATATAGACGTTTGCGCCTCACGTATAAGGCTTTTACAGCGCTTGTCTCAAAAAAGCGCTGTAAAAGGAGCGCTTTGCGCGTATTAGTTACAGCGCTTTGTTTTCACAACGCTGTAAATACATGCGCTCTCACTTGAATTAACTATATACAGCGCTTTTACAAGCGCTGTAAAATACATGCGTCGTTTCATTGAATTCAACTAATCTATACACGTTGTGAATGCGCTTTCATTGAATTTAACTACCTATTACAGCCACTTTTTTCACAAGCGCTGTAAACTGCATCTTTCAAATATTTATATACGTTGGAACCACCCATATCCTCTAATCTTTCAAATAATTATATACGTTTGGACCTATATCCGCTACCGTACTGATACGGCCATCTACGTGTTCAGGTTATTTTTACCCACATGATCTGTTATGTTTTGAAATTGTCAAAAATTGTCAAAAAACTCATACCACATGATCTGTTCTGTTTTGAAATTGTATAGTTGTATTTTGGGTTCTTTTTGAAACTTGATGATGATGTGTTTGAAAGCTTATTATTTTGTTACTGATTTATTAGGTGGTATAATATGGATAGGAAATGGATTTCAGCAATCGACTTGTCAAAAGAGTATGAAAACTTGGAGTGAAGGAGTTGGCAGTGAAGAAGCAAAGATCCAAATAGAGTAGTTTGTCCTTGTTTAAATGTTGTCTTTGGAAAACGTGTTAGAAAAGATGATTAGAAAGACATCTAGTATGTAATGGAATTGATCAAAGCTACACATGTTGGATAAGACATGGTGAGAAAAAAAAAAGGAAACAATTAATTGAGAATAGTTCGACATATGCTTCAAACTGACTTCGATACAGATACATATGAGCCGGACCGAGTTGAAGAGATTGCAAAAAAGCAGTTGAAGAGATCTCGAGAGTGTCCTAAAAATGTTTGAAAGTTGTTGAGTGATGCAGAGAAAGGAATTATATATGGTTGTACTAAATTCACAAGACTGTCAGCGATATTAAGTTGTAACAACTTAAAAGCGAGTAATGGATGGTCTGATAAAAGCTTTACAGAATATTAACACTCATAAAATATATTGCCAGATGATAATGAACTTCCAGTCGAACCTACGAGGCTAAACGGATTTGTGTTCTATTGAATGAGTTTACGAAGGATTCATAGCGTGTCCCTAACGATTGATTTTATTTCGAAACGAATCATGAACTACTTAAGCGCGTGTCCGAAAATGCAATGTCTCTCGATATAGAAGAAAGATCTACTCCAGCAAAAGTCGGTGTGGTATTTCCTATAATACCAAGATTTAGGCGCATGTATCACAGTGAGAGATTCAAAACACTTGACATGGCATGCAGATGAAGAATTTAGAGATGGAATGATTTTCGACACCGTGCAGATTCCCCACAATGGGCAAAAAATGATCACGAGTATCCCTGAATTCGGATAGAGTCAAGAAATCTAAGACTTGCACTTTTTCTACTGATGATATGAATCACAATGGTCTTCAAAGCTCTCACATAGCACATGGCCTGTGATTTTGGTATATATAACCTACCTCCATGTTACTGTATGAAGCATAAGTTTATGAATGTGTTCTCTGTTAATTTCCTGGACCCAACAACCGGGGAAATGATATCAGGACGTTATATCTTGACTCCTTTATTGATAGATTTAAAAAAGTTATGTGGAGACAGGTGGTGGAAAAGTTTAAATGATGTATAGGAAAGAGTGTTTCAATTTGAGGGCTATGTTGTTCGGCACAATTAATGATTTTCCAGCATATGGTAATTTATCAGGATATAGCATTAAAGGTCAGTGTGCATGTCCTATATGTGAAGAGAGTACAAATTGGATGCGGTTGAAACATTGTAAGAAGAATGTGTTTCTTGGACATCGTAGATTTTTACCTTATAGTCATCAGTATCGTGGGTGGAGAAATGCATTCAATGGAAAATCAGAGGAAGGTAAAGCTCCTTTAGCACCGACTGGATATCAAATACTTGAAAAAGTACAAGGTTTGACCAATAAATTTGGCAAACCTTTTGCGGGAGAGCTGGTGAAAACTGGGTGGAAGAAAAAGTCAATTTTCTTTGAATTGCCATATTGGAAGTCATTGTATGTAAGGCATTTCCTCGATGTGATGCATATTGAAAAAAATGTATTTGAAAGTGTTATTGGTACGTTACTCAATGTTCCAGGAAAGTCTAAAGATGGCATCAATGCAAGATTGGACTTGGTCGATATGGGAATAAGAAATGAATTGGGTCCCGTAAAGAAAGGAAATCACACATATCTACCTCCAGCCGCTCATACTCTATCTAGAAAGGAAAAAATTGTTTTATGTAAATTTCTACACGAAGTTAAAGTTCCAGAAGGATACTCTTCGAACATTAAAAATTTGGTTTGTATGAAAGACCTCAAGTTAAAAGGTTTGAAGACCCATGATTGTCATATTATAATGGAGCATTTGCTACCAATAGGTATACGTTCCATTTTACCTGAAAAAGTTCGACTAGCCTTAACTAGATTATGTTTCTTCTTCAGGGAAATTTGTAGTAAAGTGATCGACCCTCAGAAATTACTGACATTGCAGAGGGAAATTGTTGTTACTTTGTGTGAGCTTGAAATGTATTTCCCACCATCGTTTTTTTGATATAATGGTTCACCTTACTGTTCATTTGGTTAAGGAGACACAACTTTGTGGGCCAGCTTATATGAGATGGATGTATCCGATA
>PGTU02001730.1:0-14881 GCA_002896215.2 Cicer echinospermum
ACCTTGCTTTGTTTCTTATAACTTTTCCTTCTTCGTCCAGCTTATTTCTAAAAACCCACCGTGTTCCAATTATTGTTTGATCTTGTGGATTTGGAACAAAAGTCCATACCTCATTTTTCTCAAATTGAAGAAGTTCTTCTTTCATTGCATCAATCCAAGATTGATCAATTATTGCTTCTTTAATGGATTTTGGCTCTACTTGAGATATCATTGCCATGTTGCTGTTTGCATCATCTCTAAATGACATTCTTGTTCTAATGCCATCAACTGTATCACCAATGATTTGATTTGGAGGATGATCACTTATTAGTTTCCAGCTTCTAGGAGGATTTGGAAAAGGAGATTGTTCATCAATCTTGTTTTCCTGAAGATCGATCTGCTGTGTTTGCCCAGATTGATCTTCTTCCTCTTCATATTTCTTTTTTAAATCAAGATCATCAAACTCATCAAATAAAATGTGTATACTGATTTCAACAGTTTTGGTTCTTAAATTAAACACGCGATATCCCTTAGATTCTGTTGAGTATCCTAGGAATATAGCTTTGTCCGATTTCGCATCAAATTTTCCCAAGTTATCTTTGTTGTTTAAAATGTAAAAATAGCAACCAAAGATGTGAAAGCATGAAATATTTGGTTTTCTATTTTTCTAAATTTCGTAAGCTGTTTTATTTATCATTTTTCTGATTGAAACACGATTTAAAATGTAGCATGAGGTATTAATAGCTTCAGCCCAAAAATACTTCTCCACATTTGACTCTTCCAAGATTGTTCTTGCCATTTCTTGTAATGTTCTATTTTTTCTTTCAACAACTCCATTTTGTTCTGAAGTTCTTGCACAAGATAAATTATGAGAGATGCCAAGTTCATCAAAAAATGTTTTGAAGGATGCATTAATGAATTCACCACCAGGATCACTTCTTACATTGATAATTTTGGATTCTTTCTCATTTTGGACCTTTTTACAAAAAAAATTCAAAGCATCAAAAGCATCATCTTTTTGTTTTAAAAACAACACCAATGTATATCTAGAAAAATAATCAACAATGACAAATCCATATTTCATACCTCCTAAACTGGTGGTTTTGATGGGACCAAAAAGATCAATGTGAAGTAATTCAAGAGGTTTTTTGGTTGATATAAAGCCTTTTGAATGAAAGCTGGTTTTCACTTGTTTTCCTTTTGCACAAGCTTCACAAATCTTATCTTTTTCAAAACTTATTTTAGGAAGTCCTTTAACAAGATCTAAATCTGAAAGTTTTGAAATTGTTTTCATACTCAAATGTTCAGTTCTCTTATGCCATATCCATTTGTCTTTATTTATGGACATGAGGCAATATTCAACTAGTAATTCTTCAATATATAAAATATAAAGATTTTTCTTTCTTGATGTAGAAAATATGATTTCTCCAGAATTTGCCATTCTCACTTCACATATGTTTGGTTTAAAAACAACTTCAAAACCATTATCACAGAGTTGACTAATGCTGAGAAGATTATGTTTTAATCCTTCAACATATTGAACATCATTGATTTTGGCAGAATTTATTTTACATATGGTTCCTTTTCCTTTGATTTTAGCTTGATCGTTGTTTCCAAATGTTACGGACCCTCCATCCTTTTTGATAAATGACATGAAGCAGTTCTTGTCACCCGTCATATGCCTTGAATAGCCACTGTCCAAAAACCATGGCCTTTTCTTGACATCTTGAGATCCATCCTGCATAGTGTGTTATATCATTCTTAGGTACCCACCTTATTTTGGTTCCTAAGGAGTTAGCTTTAAAATCTGGTTTCTTACTGTTAAATGATTTCTCAGAATGATCAGTTTTAGAATGAGAAGAATCTTTAGTGTTTTTTGAAACTGGTTTAAAAAACTGAATATTAGTTGTTTCTGATAAGCCTCCAGATCGATCTAAAGATCGTTCTTGCTTTTTTAGTTTTTCAGAAAAATTTGTTTTTACTGTCAAATGTTCTTCTTTTTTGAGGATTCTTCTATTCTTGTTTTTGTTATCCCTTTTTTTAAAATAACATGCAAATTCTAAATGTCCGCTTTTGTCACAATATGAGCATTTGATTTTGCATTTTCCTTCTTTTTGTTCAGGAACAAAAAAAGTTTCATACATTTTGGTTTTTTGAGTTTTGTCAAAACCAATCCCAGCTTTATCAAATATCCATACTTGGGATCCCATGATTTTCTGAAATGTCTCAGTAGCTTTAATAAAAATTTTCAAATCATTCTTAAGAGTTTCAACTTCAGCCTTGAGAAGATCATTCTTTGTTTGAGATGAAGATCGATATTGGCTTGCTGTTTTTTCAGTTTCCAGATTTCTAAGTTGGGAATCCTTCAGATTTTGAATGATCTCTTTAAGTTTATCATTCATTACCTGAATTTTCTCTTTCTATTCTTTTTCTTTGTGAAATTTTTCTTTAAAAGAACTACATTTTTGAATGAGAAAGTTTGAATCATTTAACAAATTATCAAATTCAATTTCCATTTGTTTGCATATTAAGACATGGTTCAGAAATTTACCTCTGTTTCTTCAATATCTGCCATTAAACAGATTGGCTTCTGATGGTTCATTGTTTCATAGTTACATCAGATTCATCCAGGTTGCCATCATTGACTTCTTTTTGAAGAATTTCTTTGGTCCTTTTGTTTGATGGACATTCAGTGTTATAATGTTCTTGTTGTTGCATCCCAAAGCAAGTGATTTCTTTTATCAATCTCTGTTCTTGAAGTCCGTTTCATTTTCTGGAACCCCTTGATGCTGATCTCTTCTCTCATCATTCGGTGTATTTTCCTTGTGAGAGAGTAATCTTATTCAATACTCTTCTTGGTATCTTTCTGAATCACTTTTCTCATTTGTTTGTTGAATGTTTATGGTGAGCTTTGAGATCTTTTATGGCTACTACTTACTTTTTCTTACAAGTTTATCTTCCAGTAATAGTACTTCATGTGCCCTTAGAGTTCCTATAAGTTCTTCCAGGCCCAATACTTCTAGATTCTTTGCTTGACTTATAGTTGTTACCATTGGTCTCCATATGATTGGAAGACATCTCATGATTTTTCTTACCCTGTTTGTACTGAATAAGCTTTGCCAAGGAACGCATTTCGTTCACTTAGTTGTGAACCTTGAATACATTTGAGTCGCTCGATTGCTTCTCATTCATTCATTTCAAATAATTCGAACTTCGGATACCAATTCAATTCTTGTTTCCTTAACATGACTCGTTCCCTCATGGTGAGTTTGCAATGTGTCCCATACCTTCTTGGCCGTATCACATTCATCTACTCTTCACTCTTCCCTACTTAAAGCACACGATAAAAACAGTTGAGCTTTTGAGTTTAAGATACACTTGGATTTTTCATCTGCTGCCCAATCTGTTTCTTCTTTTCAGCTGATGTGGTATCGTTTGATCTTCTCTGTAAAAGTCTTCATCTGTGATGATTCTCCACATACCCGTTATATTGTGATATTAGAAACAACTACATCATTTGCCTTTCCAGAAGTAATAATCTGAGCCACAAAGTATGGTGGTCTGTTTGAAGACCCTCCTTCAGCTATGTATTTTGCTTTTGACATTTTTCTTCATGAATCTTTTGCTCTAACACTTTTTGGTGTTTAAATCTTAGAGACTGGCTCTGATGCCAATTGAAGTAGAAATATCAATTATAAGGAAGGGGCTTTAATTATAATTGACCATTTTTAAAAATTTATTTTTTAAAAAATAAGATTTCAACCCAAGGTTTTGGATCTTGGCAGTGTTGAAGATCGATTTGGTTTGTTAAAGATCAATCTTGTTTTGCTTCAAAAAACAGTAAAAATTATATTTTATCAAAATATGATTTGTTTCAGCATAAAAATAAACAGGAAGATATAGAGAAGATTACGCAGGTATTTTATCCGTGGTTCACCCAAACACGGGTTACGTCCAGATCCTCACAAGAGTGAGATTTCCACTATGTGCTCAAGGTAAAGATTGTTCTTGGTGATTACACTTTTTTCACAGATCAATCTTGATCTTTACACAATTCCTACCCTTTTACCTAGAAAGGATTTCTTCAGTTCTACCTTACTGTTTGGAAAGACTTTAACAAGTTACCTTTCAAAACATAAAAGCATTTTTGCAATTTACTCAAGAATTGACAAAACAACCTTGAGTTACAAATGATGATTTGAGACTATTTAGAATCTGGATATTTACTCAACTCTTGTTTGAGAAATATATTGTGTAAATAGACCTCAGTTGTAAATGAATTACAACACAAAGATTAAAACAAAACAGCAAACTATAAGAAAGATTTTGAGACGTTTGAGTATAATCGAGAGATTGATCTTTTGCTTGTGCTGATGTTTGTTTTTGTTTCCTTCAACTTGCAACTTCATTTATAGACTCAAGAAGGCTTAGGACAGCCTCATGTGGCCGTTGGAAAGGAACCAGCTGTCATGAAAGAGTTGTTGGAATATATTCTGCCAAAAACAGATTGATCAGCTTCATCAAAAGATCGATCCAGGATTGATCTTTTGGTTTGTGATGAACTAGCATTGTACTCTATGATTTGTGTCAGTATGTCAGCCTTGAGTATATGCTTTTCTGTTATGTGTGCAGGCTTTAGAATAGTTCAAATCAGTAGTGTACTTTGCTACTTGTAGTCTTGTACTTGCATTTGCTTTTATAAGAAGAATGATCTTTGTGATATGCCTTTATTGAAGCATGTCTTTGATTCTTCAAATTCTGGAACAAATGTGACTTGGATTGATCTTTTGTTAATTCTATATGAGAGTATAAAATGAATATTGTTTTCCATGATTGATCTTTTTCAAGGAAACAGATTATCCTTGTTTCTGCCAATAAACGAAGATCGTTCTTCGTTTTTCATCAATAGTCAAGATCGATCTTCGTTTTTCAGAACTGCTTCAAGATCATCTCTTCGTTTTCCAGAACTGCTTTCTTGATTTTAATGAGGTCTGATTTGTGATGTTTGATACCTATCTTGTTTTAACACACTCAAAAACACATGTTAATATCAAAGCATTAGATCATGCAATTAATAATCTTAATTAATCTTGGTTTTATTATCATCAAACATTTAATTGAGATTTGTCTAAACAAATAATCTACAGAATGTCAATGGATGTCACTTCAATGAGTGTTATTAATTACAATAGCTCAAAAAAACACATCTCCTATGTCACTTTAGCGCGACTATGTTGTCAATCAAAATTCATTTTTTGGTTTATAATAATCACTCACCACATAACTATGAAAACATTTTTTACTAAAGAATATATTATGTGTATTTACATAAAACTTCAGAAAATTTTCACTATAAATTCAATCCCCATTGCCACATATAAACACAAACCTAACAACAACAAAAATACGATTGTAAATGTGGACTTAAATAGAAGAACTTGAGATACAATTAGTATTGGGCAGTTAGTTTCATTTAGTTAGTCGTCAAGTAATTTGTTTGTTACTCATAAATTGTAAACAACTTGTATATAAACCAAAACAAGAAAAACTCATAGAATAGACGGTAAGCTGCAGTTTGGCTAAATGCAGAAGAAAAAAATAGCACATAGAAGCAAACTATCGTTGTAATCATTTTCATCTTATTATTTGTGATAATTCAAGTTGGATCTAGTCCTCCAGACGTCGGAGTTAATATTGAACTGGATTAACAATTGTGTATGTTTATTTTAAAATTGCAAGGCTTTAATTCTGTTAGGTCAGAAAATGGAGAACGTTGTCCGTTTTAAGTTCTAAATCAATCTTGTTTCAGTTTCAATCAATTATGCGTTTTTCTGTATAAAACCAAGAACATTATTGGTTTAATTACTCATTGATCTCCGTTTACAACAACAACTCATTATAGCCAACAATAATGGCAGGATATACAAAAGTAATTTCATAAGGTGTTCAGATGTTTTGAGACTATTGATGTCACCAATGAGGTTTGGTTTTATTTAGTTTCTATTTTTTTTTCTTCAATTAATCAAAACGTTTCTTTCGATAATAATCAAATTCTATTTTTTTTTTTTACTTTAAAAATTATTCAACTTAATCATTAACTCATTGGCAACATTTTAAATTTTTTTATTTAGTTACAAACATAAATGAAATGTTTTTATTTTTCAATTTCAATCCTAAATGGTTTATAAAATATATTTCATTTAATAGTACTTAAGAAAAAAAATCAATTATTTTAACTTTGTCAAATATAATATTTACACACATTACATAGATACATTATTTATTTATTTCTATAAATGATTATGAAGAATTATCAATAAAAATTTACAAGGTACTTTCAAGATTCTTAGGAGATATATGGAACTTCATTGACAACTCATACAATTTAACATTCAACAAAGACTTTAACAATCCATTGTTAACACATGGTTGGAGACGTCTTAAACGATTTTATAAATGACATGGTCATCACAATTATATTTTCAACTATGTAGGAAATAATATGTTTACTAATAATTGGAATCACTATCATAAACTCCATCTCATCCCATTATTATGATAGTCGGAGCACAAGATAATGCCGCCACAATCTATTGAGTGACTCTTTCAGATTTTCAAATGGCTCAAATTCCAAATGGTTAAATATTTGTAACTATATTATAATATAAATAGTTCGACCTAACATTAATAAATGTTAATTCTTTGTATTGTGTGTATATATACACACTGCATAGCGATTAGCACAATATATTACCAGGAAACAATTTCACAACCTTTTCTCTCGGGGACACAATTGAAAAATTATTGTTCAATCATCACCACGAGTGACCATCAAGATGCAGCAAAATTGAATTGGGTTACAACAATTTTTTTATATGAATCAGTTCAATTTGAGATAAAGTCTATTTAATTTGCCAGAAAATATACAAGCCAAACATATCCTCTCTTAAAAATTGAACTTTAGATATTTTGGAAGTTATATTCTAACTTTTTTTTCTCTTATTTAATTTATGTGTATCAAATATCAAGAATTTGTATTTTTATTCTCTCGTAAAAAATCAAATTTATTATTATTTCCTTATTGTGTGATCTATCTTTCTAATTATTAAAATTTCGGTTCAGTATATTTTATTTTCAAATTTTAAAAGGTTAATATTGTGAAAAAAAATCTAATAGTTACAACAATGTTGTTAAAACCATAAAATATTTAAAAGACCAATGAAAGACCAAGTTAATAGTAAAAAGATTAAATAAGACATACTAAATTATTCGAATACTAACAAAAGACTTAGCAAATACTTGAAATACTAACAAAAAAACCAACTTAACAATTAAAAAAAAGACTTACCATACTTGAAAGATCAACAAACTAATTTAATAGTTAAAAAGTTATATAAAACTTAACAAGTATTTGGAAGACGGACAACAAAGTGACTTAATACTTAAAAGATTAAATAAAACTTAAGCAAAAATATAGAAGACCAACGAAAGATCAACTTAAGCGTTAAAATGTTAAATAATACTTAATTAATATTCTAAAAACCAACAAAAGCTAATTTAATACACAATTTTTTTAATCAAAATTACTTTATAACATTAGATGAACACTTCAAAAAATAATATAATATAGAACTAACACTTAATTTTATTAGATATTATAAATTAATCATTATTTATCCATCAAAGCAGAAGAGTTATTTTAATTCGTAGTTGTTACAATTTTCCTTTATTCACCATCTACTTTTGTCATTATATGCAACTCTTCATAGAATTTTACAATTTTTTTTTATCAATGATAACTTTTTTTTTGTATTTTGTATTTATTTTCAACTATTAAATGTGACGTTTTCTTTTAAATCACAACAAAATTAAAAATTTGATACATAAATATAGTAAAACTCTTATTACATATAATATAAACACATAAAACCACTATATCAAATATAAAAAATATAAAAAAAACAAAATTTAATAATAATAAATAAAAATCCTTTTTTTCTTCAAACATGCACAAAAAGTCAAATAAAGTTCTTCTAGACTATCTCAAACCATCCACTATTTATTATTTAATCATAACTATAGCCTCCTTGACTATGAGACAACTCGTTACTTATCCATCTAAACATCACGGTCTAGTATAATGTATTCCTTTCTTTTCTTTCCTATTCTAGCATATTATATTCTGGAAAACTATATATATGTCAGGAAATATCAAGTGTCCATTATTATATATGTGAAGATGTAGTTGTTAGTTTCAAAATAAAAAAAACAACTTGATGATGATAGTTTTGGCCAAAACGTATTTAAACGTTATACAATATTTAATAATTGAATAAAATAGATATCTAATTATTTGATATTTCGGAAAAAAAATAATAATAAATAATCAAAGAAGAGATTAATATGTCTCATTTTATACCAATTGTAGTCAATTTGTTTAGATATTTTAAGAAATAAAATGGTTTGCCTCTAAAATGCCAGAGAACAATTTGAGTCTATATTTTCTATTATTAATTTTTTCAATTAAAATTAATCAATGACTACGAAGCTACACATAAAAATATTAATAATCAATAATTTTTGTATTCTATCTTATAAAAACAGTTTTCAAAATTATATACCCAAATAAATATTCTCATTTTCTCTTTTCATTAAACAATTTCAAAAAAGCATTATTACCAAATAATTTTTCTTCTTTAAAACTATATTTTTAAAACAATTATAAAACCACATTTTGAACTAAAAGTTATTCAAAACAGTCCTAATAATGGTATTAAATTTTGAAAGAAATGATCCGCGTCCAAAATGGACTAGTTTGATCTTTAATCTAAATAAAAAGCATTTGCTCTAGTTTACACGTACACGAACAATTAATCGAGTGGGCGATATTCCACCAACTCAACTCTGTCCCGATTCTTAAGCATCACACCTCCACTTCTAAATCAACGCTACGATTCCATCTTCTCATCTTACCTACGTTCACTCTCCCTCCCTAATATTAGTTCTGTCTTTTCTTCTACACACCATTTCACTCATTTTCCACCTTCTTCTCTTTCCTCCTCATTTTCTCGATTTTCAGCTTCATTTTCTCGGGAAAAAACTGGTGAAGGTTCCAGTCTCTACTCCGATATCGGCAAAAGAGCTCGAGCTCATCGATTTATTCTTCTTCTTTATTATTTTTTTTATTTTTAATTCATTTTATGTATTAATCTCCATGAATATTTAACTCACACCGAAATTTCATTCAGATCTTCTGTTCAAGATTATCAGAATGACACAAGTCACTGTCACAACTCAAACTTATCTGGAGTGGTAATTTCCTTTATATTCTATTAAGCATTTTGTGAGCATATTATCCTTTAATATGAATTATATTGTGTTAAATTCGATCATTAATTCGTTAATCTCCTATGTTTGTGCATGTTTATTACATATTTTTATTTTATTCTAACCAGAGATGTGGAACCTTGAACTATTTTCAATAACTGTTCTGAATTTGATATGAATGTGTTAACCAGTGAAGATTTTAGGTTTACTGTAGGTTTTTGGTAATTGTAGTTAGCGTGAATTTTATTATTTGTTTTTGAAGAGCTAGTTCATTTGATAGTTAGTGGTTTCTCATTCAGGAAATCACTTCAAGTGATACAGAAGGAGTGAATATTTTTGCTATGTCAGCACTAAGTGAAGAACAATAACACACCACCGCTTCCAAAGATAGACACGAACCAAATGTAGTTTGATGAATTTCGTGCCGAGTAATTTTTACTCGTAACACTTAGTGAGCCTCTTTGAAATTGTAAATTAATAGTTGCATTGTTCTCTATTGACTTGCTTGACTCTATGGAATTCTTTAGCTTTTAATCAGGTGTTGTTAAAATAGCAGCTATAGCATGAGAGAATTTGAACAAATATCCATTGTTTCTGTAATACCTATTTACAGAAAATATTGTCAAATAGCGCTATTGCTGCACTGTAGTACACTTGCAAAGCAGAATTCTGAAATAAAAACCACCAGCCCAATTGTAATTCACACCAGATCCAAACTAATTGGCACACTGTTTATTTTAATTTAATGATGGGAACTATGTTTTCCTCGTCTCTCCTTGTTTTGCGATTACTAGCATATGCCCGGAATTTGGTTTTGATTTGAGTCTTCGTCCAAGATCTATGTGTTTTAATCCCATAAGTGTTTTCGTGGAGACGCATAGTGCATGACCATCATGTTCTATATAATACATTTCGTATTAGATCATTAAAGAAATTTGCATATCCTATACTATATTCATTGTAACTATTATGTTATTAATAAGCTTAAAGTAACATAACAGGTAATCATGAAAATGTCTAGTTTAAGAGCTTCATGCTAATGTGTCTTATTGAAGTTTATAATCTGAGCGACCTGAATACCTACATCAGAGCTACCTACACAAAGACAGTGTTACTAGAGTGGATTGAACCTGCACCGGACATTACCCAAGAACAAAATTTTTAAAGCCTTCATTTTTTATCTTCTCAAGAATCATAAGAATTCTGCGATAGTAACTTAACTACATTTTTCCGTTTGTCTCTATTTGATCTAAGCGAGAGTATTAACTGTGCGCGCATTAAAAGTTTTCATTGCTAATTCACTAAATTGCAAATATTGAATTGTTGATACTTGATATTTCCTAGTTATCCTGAATTATGATTATATAATCTATCTCTGGTTTTTAATAGGTGGAACTACAGTACCAGCATGAGTATGTTGGGATCAATACTAGTATTGGGTTGACAGCAAGTCCCATTGTTAATTTCTCTAGCGTGATTGGAAATAATTTGGTTTCCGTCGGTTCAGATGTTTCCTTTGATACTGCCTCTGGCAACTTTATCAAATACAATGCAGGGTTGAATGTTACTCATGCTGACCTTATTGCATCTCTAACTATGTAAGTAGTTGTCTAAAAGCTATATCAATTTCAGGTTGGGTTATCTATGTTCTTGTACAACTTGAATTGGACTACTGATTTATTTTGTTCTGTGTTTTTTCTGTTTGTTGACGAATGTAGCAATGATAAAGGTGACACCCTTAATGCTTCGTATTACCATGTTGTAAGCCCACTGACTAACACTGCTGTTGGGGCGGAGCTTTCACGTAGCTTTTCCAGCAACGAGAATTTACTCACTATCGGCACACAACATGCTCTTGACCCCATAACCTTGTTGAAAGCTCGGGTGAACAATTACGGAAGGGCAAGTGCTCTGATCCAGCATGACTGGAATCCAAGAACACGTATCTCTCTCGTTGGGGAAGTTGATACCGTGGCCATTCAAAAGAGTGCAAAGGTTGGTCTTGCGTTGGCCTTGAAGCCTTAAACGTGGTGATCTTGTTATTGATAGCTGTTTGTCGGGTGATGTAGGCAATAAGTTTAGTGGTAGGGTTTCACTTTCCCATTGAACCTTTGGACCTTCATTTTGGAACTGTTAATTTCTTAATGTAATGGTTGGTTCAGGGTGCAAAATCAATAAGCACAGGACAATTTTCAAATTTGTAGTTATTCAACAAATCCACCTGAACCTCATTAATTTAGATGCACCTTTGAGTAAGTTTTTGAACATGGAAGGTGATAGTCATCAATATGAATGTGGATGAGTGTATATCGAAGCTCTGATTTATGGTATTTCCTTTTATAATATTTGTTTCGTTGTTGGTACTTTTCAATATCAAAAGTGAATATCTGGGGTCTGATTGAATGAGTTTTGGTTTTTAAAATCTATTTTATAAATCAATTTTAAAAAAGTTTTATAGAACAAAATCAAACGTAAAACTTGTTTGGTAATCTCATTTTTGTGTTTTGTAAATGAGAGAGAACAGAAATAGTGAAAATTAACAAAATTTAACGATTTAACATTTAGTACATAAACGGCAGAGGAAGGGCGAGTGTTGTACGAAAAGAAAGACATTTTATTTTATTTTTTTAAAGACAATTATGGACATCAAAAAGTCTCGGTTGGTTAATATATATAAAAGCAAATCTCGTAATATAAAATTTATTTATTTTTTAACTAAATACTCATTTTAGTCTCTAAATGTGAGATACTTTTATAATTGTCTTGGAATATATCAATATTATAAAAACATATTGTTTATCTTTTGTTAATCATTTTAGCTACTAAATATGTCTTTAATTAAGTTAAATTTTAATATATTTTTGTTAATTCATTAATTTAAAAAGATTACAACTAAAGAGATATTAAGAATTATTTATTTATACATTTTAAAATTACAGTACCATGTCTTACATATTTAAGAAGCAAAATGATTTTTTAATTATTATTTTCAGACTTAAATATTTCACTTTGGTAAGTTTATGTCTTTTTTATTTTTGTGTTTGGAAGTTTTTTTTTCCTTTTAATTTAAACCCTATAAATTTAATTCAGTTTTAAAATAATCCCCATTGTTAGTTGCTATTAAAAAAAATTTAGGTGGCAGATAGAGGAGTGACATGGTAGTTTGATGTATATATTATAATTAAATTAAAATAAATTAAAATAATTAAAAATACAATCTTAAATAATTAAATGAATTAAAAATAAATAAAATTAAATTGAAAGTATTATTGATTTATCCCTCTATCTAAAATTAAAAACTAAGTTTGAGATTAGAGTTCTTACTCTTTTCTCTCTCCCTCTCTCTATCATCACATTACTACTACCTAATCACCAATATCTGTCACGGTCATCGCATCAATCTTACCAAAAGAATTAATGGCAAACGTCCCATAACATATGTGCTCCAAGTTTTCAAGATTATAAATTAATAGAGTTTCCAAGTTGAGAAAGGAAACATGGACCTGGTTCCTCTCCATAGTGTAAACTAGGTGCTTCATTTTTGCATTGTTTTTGGATGCGGAGGTACTTAATTCAACAATGGAAATCCTTCTCCATTCATTTGATACAATATATTCTGAAATCCATCTACTTCATTCAAGTGCAAATTCTCCACCCCTTTAATTAGTATTTTAATCCCGTGTTCTAAATATATGTTGGTAGCAAGTTTGAGCATCAATGTTTCCGTCCTTAATGTTAGACCACTCCCATACATTTTCAGTGGATATTTTATATCTTTGCAGCTTTTGAAACATCGATCTCAATTCCCTTGGCAAAATCCAAGCATCATGAATTTGTAATTCTGGAGTTGTCAGGTTGGTGCTAGCAGTGTGATGCAATATTAGTGATCGGATGATAAATATAAGATGATATAGAAAAGAGGAGAATAATGAATGAGAACCCCTGATCTATAAACTTAGTTTCTGATTTTGAATAGAAGAATTAAAATATATCACTTTCAATTTGTCACGTCACTCATCTGTTTTCCACATAAGATTTTTTTTAACAGCAGAGATAATTTTAAAACTAAATTGAACTTTTAAGGTTTCAATTGAAAAAAAATTAAATTTACAAGAACGAGAATGAAAAAGGCGCAAACTTACATGGATGGATCATATCTTTAAGTGTTATTTTTATTACTACTAAATCATTTCAATTTTTGTTCTTTTCTCTAGATCCCATTTTTATTAAATGAATCACAAAAAACAAAATATGTTTTTCAAAACTGTGTTAGAGTACTTTTTCGTGAAAATATTCTTGTTTAATGTTTACTTTTAGAAGTTATATTAGTTAAAACATCACTTAATTTAAAAAAAAAAAAGACCACTTAATTTTCGTTATAATGCTTAGATTAAGACTTATCTCAAACAAAACATAAATACAACAAAAGTTAACCATAGGTTTAAATACAAAAAGGAAATCTGGGTTATGAATGATGCATAAATTCTTTAAGGCTAGCTGAGAATCAGTGTTGCCCACCCCCTATAATGTTCCAGAAAAGGAACTTCATTGGTAATTTGAGTTTTGAAGCTACCCTAGTGCTGTAGTTGGAACGAACACTTTTGGCTTGCTTGATCTTGATTTGTTTTCTCTATTTTTTAGACATATGCTTAGTAAATCCATCACCACATTGAGAGCATTTTGCAATCCTAATACATCTTAAGTTTGCCCTGCTCACCTTGATTATCAAGATTCACAAGGGTTTGAGTGAGTGAAAAAACTATCACCTTGGTTCTCCTGAGTTTTAGGAATGAACTCCTTTAAACTTGTTTTATTCGTTACCACCTAGACATAGACTTTGTGTTATATGAGTGATGTCAAAACTAGACATAGACTTTGTGTTATATGAGTGATGTCAAAACTAGTTTAGTCTAGATTTATTTTCTTATTCTCAATCTCTTGCAAATGTCATTTGAATTAATTAGAAGGAGTTTATGTAAAATCATATTTTAGTTTTTATAAACTTTGTTGCATATTTATAACATATTCGTACAATTTGAAATACATTAAAAAAATTTGCTAAGTGATTTTTAACTTTGTAAGTCGACTTATAAACTTATGAATCAAAACATATGTCAAAATATTATTTTTTGATGTTCCTGACCTCTGAATCGACTCACTACAAAACAAGATATTGTGTAAGTCGGCTTACTGTTGTGTGAATCGATTTACACTACAACAAAATTCAAAAAAAAAAAAAAATTTGCCAATAATTTCATGCATCATATGTAAACAATCTTAAACCTTTTGAACTGCAAGAATATTATCACTCGTTCTATAAACTTCATGCATTTAAGATCATAATATAGATTGAAAACTCTTTCTTATTCAAATAAGGTTTACGATCGAAGTTTTGTGCGAGAAGCAACATAGAGGAAATATCTATCTTGGGGTGTGTATTTCAAACATAAATCATGGAGGGGATATTGATTGATCTTCTGTTCAAAATGAGAAATCTTTAGTTTTGACTAGGGAGGTAGTTTCTCTAGGGACTATATTTCTAGGAGTTAAGAAAGATTCTTCTTCTTTAAGATAA
>PGTU02001731.1:0-16615 GCA_002896215.2 Cicer echinospermum
CTAAATAACTAACTACTTACTCAATTAGTTAGTTAAGTAGTTAGAAGACAGTTAGCATAAACCATGTATAAATACCACAATTCATTCATTTCATAAACAAAGCTTTTTGACGTGCAATGATTAAGCACTTGAGACGATTACGGATTCCTCAAAAAGCTTTTTGTTTTTGTTTCTCAATATATGACAACATAGACGAAAACAGAATTAAATCAAAGACAATTAAGGATTAGATGATGAAGAAAGAAAATAATGACAAGGACTACAATGGAGAAAGAAAATGCGAAAATTGAGAAGAAAGACGATGATGTTACTATGAGAAGAGGGAAGTCGGAGGCAAGGACGACAATGATGGAGAAGAGTTAACCTTTTCTTCTAGGTTTCTTTTTCTTTTAATTTTGTTTTGTGTCTAAAATAAAATAAAAAGTTTATTAATGGGATTATTAAAAGGCGTTTTTATTGTGCTTGCCTATATGAAAAAAAGCACATATTTTTACTATAAACAATCGTTGTAAATAACTAGGCCTTGCTGCAAATTACGGATAGTAAAAATAATGGTCAGCACACCCACCGCGAATAAACAAAATTGATGTCGTTCGGTCCACTTCCGTAGTATACTCGCATTTGGTAAACAAATTTTCTTGTATTGATCTTAGGTAATCAACTATCCTGTTAAAGGAAATAATTTTTTCCTTTCTCTGTTCACAGAAGAACTCAAAGCAAAACTCTGAAGCACCGTATTTGAAGTAGCAGGTGGAAAAGAATGCACAAACTTATATCCTAAGTACAAAGTTCTATGCAAGCATCTGACTTTGATTTACAATGTTGACTATGGCCTCCAAGGTTTTACCTCTAAAGATAAGACTCTAAAGTCAATTGCAACACACTCCAATAAGTTGCCTCCGTCAAAGTAAATCAGAGGCAAGCATCTGCCTCTGATTTACAATGTTGACTATGTCTCTACTAAGTTTCCTCTGGCTAGTAATTCAACACCATAAAATGATTGGGTCTGACTCTGAACTTCACACTACTTTTGATTTTAATTTTTAGACTCTACCTCCAACAAAATCAAGTGTCTAACTCTAAGGAAAGTCAATGCCTTTGATAACGCAGCTTGGAAAAGCAAACGTTATTGGAACCAAGTTGGTTTTATAGTTAGAGTTTTGATGATAACAAAAGTATTTTATGAGAACAATATATTTGATTTCAAAGAGTATGAAAGAAGATTCTTGTTTTTGAAGAAAATCAAAAATAAGATTTGATTCAAATTTATAATTGAAGAAAATCTGAAATAAGATTTGATTCAGATTTATAAATCTAAGAAAATCTAAAATAAGATTTGATTCAAATTTATAATTGAAAAAAATCTAAAATAAGATTTGAATAAGATTTATAATTGTAGAAAACCTAAAGTAAGATTTGATTCAAAATTATAATTGAATAAAATCTAAAATAAGATTTGATTCAGATTTATAATTGAAGAAAATCTTTGACCAAGTTAAAAAGAATATGTGGTCAAGATTTGAAGATGATTTTATCAAGATTTATCTACAACAAAATTTAAATAGAATCAAATTGAATAATTTACAAACTCAATGTGAACAAAATACAAACAAATTTGATCTAGAAGAATTGCTCATATTGGATTCAAAAATAAAGAATTGGCTAAAGAACATATTATCAAAAAGTTTATTGTTCATAATTATTTTTGAATAAGATCATTGTTTACCAAGCTCGGAATTAAGATAAAATTTAGAATTAAACAAGTACTAAATTGAAGCCCGAATTTTAACTATAAATAGACACTCAAGGCTCAAGAAGAAGATCATAAAAAAAAATATCAGAAAATAGTAGAAGAACTCAAACTCAAATTCCAAATTCTTCTTAAAGTTCAAAGAGAGAAACCATTGTTTGAATGAGAATTATTTTTTGAAATTTTTTTCTTAGAGTTTGAAAGTTATTATTATAATTATTATTATTATTATTATTATTATTATTATTAATTATTATTATTAATTATTAATTATTATTATTATTTTATTATTAATTATTATTATTATTATTATTATTATTTATTATTATTATTATTATTAGCTTTGTTAGAAGCAAACCCTTAAATTTCCAATATTTTGTCTCCAAGCCGATAGTGATTTAGTTTGTTCTTCAATCTGGGGTTGTTAGGTTGTTTGGAAAATACATGGCTTGTAGTGTCAAAGTGGTTAGTTCCTCAAAAGTATGGGGTTATCAGGCTATTTTGAAAGACTGGCTTGGAGGGTCAGGTGTTTTATGATTCAAGGTATTTGAATTAGTAGATTAAAGCCTTCTGAATGAAGGGACTGGATGTAGTCAAGTTAATGGTAAACAAGGATAAGTCTATGTGTCCAATTATTTGTTCTTGCACTGTTTGTTGCATCTGAACCTGAGTGCTTCTGATCTAAGTAATTCATAAAAAGTAACTAACCGTCACCAAATTAGTAAAAAGTTATCATCTATGTTAAACACAATTTAACACTCCCTACTCGTGTTTGCACCTTCAATTGACATGAGAGTCTTCTAAATGAGGGGATTTAATGTAGCCAAGTTAATGGTGAACAATGACAATTCTATGTGTCCAATTTTTTATGATGTCATTGTTTGCTGCATCTGAATCCGATTGCTTCTTATCTAAGTAATTCATAAAAACCAACCAGTAGAACTCATCAAATTAGTAAAAAGTTACCATCTTTATCAATCACAATTTAACACATCTTTCTCATGTTTGCACCATCAATTGGCATCATGTCTCGGTCTCAAGTATGAACACTTTTTAGTGTTTGAGCAAAGATCTAAGGGTTCAACATGTCTGGATTCAATGAATCAACAGATGAAGAAGTTGAAGTATTTTATGACTTAACTCGATTTGATTTAACTACTACTACAATTGATTTTTTAAATAAGAATAAAAAATTGTCTTTAAAACTGAAAACACTTTGGAAAGAAAATGCAAACCTAACTAAAAAAGATAATATTTTAAAGAATCAAAGAGCTGAATTGAAAATAGAAAATACAACTATGAAAACTGATATTACTGAACTTAAAACAAAAAATGCAACTCTAAAAACTAATATTACTAAACTTAAAATAAAAAATGCAAAGTGTTGTTGGTTTTAAGAAATGCAAAAAGGAAAAGAAAACTTTTCCCTGTTTCACGTTCTCCCTCCATCTTTCTTACATTCTCTCTCTGTTTCAAGAAACAAAAAAACCAAAGTGTTGTTGGTTTTAAGAAAAACACAAACATAAACCTCAATTTATCTACTAGATCTAAGATTCCATTTGAGAAGTGACAGAAGGGAAAGTTGCTCCTTGCCACGCTGCGGTGCTAGTGAGCTAGTTTTCAAAGTGGCGACTCGAGTAGAAATTTTATCGGAATTAATCGCGGCGCCGTAATCGATTGTTAAAACTACAATGGAGTAAGGGCTCCTTCCAAACTTTTAGTTTGCATTTAGGACATTATTTGTGATTTTGTGGAAAAGAAATTTGATGTATTTGAGGTGTGATTTTGTGAAAAATTAATTTAATGTGATTATATTTAATTTAGTGGAATTTAAATTGGAGGTGTGGTTTGTGGTGATTCAAGTTTGGTGTGATTTATATGTTCATAATTATTATTATGAATTTTTGAGATGTGATTTATTTGTGGATTTTGTAGAAAATGAATTGATGAAATTTGGTGGTTTATGTGTAAAAATATGGAGTTTTGAAATTGGGTGAGTTATGTTTGAATTGTTGAAATTTAATTGAGGTGCTATATATGTGTTGTGGAAATTGAATTGATTGAATTTGGTATGAATTGACGGTAATTAAATTTGATGTGTTTGAGTTACGTAATGAGTTATTTTCAAATAAATGAGTTTGAACTGAAGTTGAAATTTTACGAAAAATTTAGAGTTGTTAAAGTTGTGAAAAAATTCAAATTTTAACTAAATTAAAGAGTTTGAGCAAAAAGATAGATTGAAATTAAAAATGGTTAGAGTTTAAAGTGATGCATCTCACCAAGGTTTGGGATGTGTCCTGATGCAACATAAAAAGCTATAGCTTATGCCTCAAGGCAATTGAAGATTCATGAGAGAAACTATCCTACTCATGATTTGGAGCTTGTTGTTGTTGTTTTTGCATTGAAGATCTGGAGGCACTATTTATATGGGTGCACGTTCACAGTGTTCAGTGACCATAAAAGTTTGAAATATTTGATTGATCAGAAGGAGTTGAACATGCGCCAGAGACGATGGATGGAGACTCTCAAGGATTTTGATTTCACACTACAGTACCACCCTGGGAAGGCCAATGTAGTGGCTGATGCGTTGAGTAGAAGAAGTGTATCGGTGTCTTCAACAATTATGGCCAGACAACAAGAGTTGTGGGAAGCTTTTAGAGACCTACACTTGAACGTAGAGTTTGCACCGGGAATTTTGAAATTCGGAATGATTAAGATTTCGAGTGGACTACTTGAAGACATTGCAAATTCTCAAGATGACGTCTTAATACAAGAGAAGAGGAACCTAATAGGGCAAGGGAAGACAACTGAGTTCAAGATTGGATCAGATGATATTTTGCGATGTAATGGTAGGATTTGTGTACCAAGAATTACAGATATGAGGAAAACAATCTTAGAAGAGGCTCATAAGAGCAAGTTGAGTATTCATCCTGGATCAACAAAGATGTATCAAGATTTGAGACAACATTATTAGTGGCCAGGAATGAAGAAACATGTAGCGGAGTATGTATCAACTTGTCTAACTTGTCAGAAAGCGAAGGTGGAACATCAGCGACCTGCTGGGATGTTGCAACCTTTAGATATACCTGAATGGAAGTGGGACAACATTTCCATGGATTTTATAACTGGATTGCCAAAAACAAGGAGAAAGAATGATTCTATATGGGTGATAGTGGATCGACTGACTAAATCCGCTCACTTTTTGCCAGTAAAGACCACCTATAAGGTAGATCAGCTAATAGAGATCTACATTGCTGAAATTGTGAGGTTACACGGGGTACCATCGAGTATTGTATCAGACCGTGATCTGAAGTTCACATCACATTTTTGGGGAGCATTGAACGAAGCATTGGGAATGAAACTACGATTGAGTTCAGCTTACCATCCACAAACGGACGGACAGACTGAAAGGACGAATCAGTCCCTAGAAGATCTGTTGAGAGCATGTGTATTAGATGATAGGGGAAGTTGGGATGATGTACTTCCGTTGATTGAGTTCACCTACAACAATAGTATCCACGCAAGTATCGGAATGGCACCATATGAGGCTTTACATGGGCGCAAGTGTCAAACGCCCTTGTGTTGGTATAAGGACGGTGAAAGTATGATTGTCGGACCGGAGATGGTGCAACAGACTACAGCTAAGGTAAAGAAGATCAAGGAGAAAATGAAGACTTCACAGGATCGTCAAAAGAGTTAGGCGGACAAGCATCGCAGACTTTTAGAATTCGAACAGGGTGACCATGTATTTTTGAGAGTCACACCTACTACTGGAGTAGGTAGAGCCTTGAAATCGAAGAAGTTGACTCCGAAATTCATTGGACCATATCAGATTTCTGCACGAATTGAGCCTGTTGCTTATCGGATTGCATTGCCTCCGATACTGTCCAATATTCATGAGGTGTTTCATGTGGCACAGTTGAGGAAATATCTTGCAGATCCATCTCATGTGATCGAACCAGACACAATCCAACTGAAGGATAACTTGTCATTCGAAGTACCACCTGTGAGAATTGATGACAGGAAGATTAAGCGATTGAGGACCAAGGATGTTTCGTTGGTCAAAGTAGTTTGGAACCCAATTACTGGAGATGCGACTTGGGAACTGGAGAGCAAGATGAGAGAACAACACCCAGAGTTATTTATCGACGCATAGTTTCGAGGACGAAACTAATTTTAGGGGGGTAGTAATGTAAGACCCATAATTTTAAAGTATACTTTATGTATTTTAGTGTATTTTGGTATTGAACTCGGAGGCTTTTTAGCCAAAGTTATTAATATTTTGGAGTTATATGACCAAAAAGATATTTTGATGCCGATTAGATTTACTCGTCGATGAATAAATTAAATTAGCTGCGGTGAATCTTTTACGAAGGATTTAATGCGTTATGGGTGAAATGGTAATTTAACAAATATCTAGATATTTTGAGGTATTTGTTAAAAGTAATTATAATATATATAAATATCTTTATGTATATATTTGTTTGGGGAGAAAAGAAAAGGAGATAAAAAGGAAGGAAGGAAAAAGAAAGAGAGAAAAAGGAAAGAAAAGAAAGAGAAAGGAAAGAAAAAGTAAAAACTCATTCTTCTTCCTCTATCGCGCGAACACCCCTTTCTCCCTCTCTTCTTCTTCGTTGATTTTGCTTTCTTTTTCATTCTTTGGCTTCAAAGATAGAAACCCCAGGGTTAGTAGATAAGAAAGCAAGAATTTCTCAACTTCACTCTTCCTCGTTGTTTCGAAAACGAAGAAAAACGGTGTTAGGGATTTCAAAACCGTCAAACACAAACCTCCCCGTTTCATCTAGATCTAAGCTTCGTTTCGCGAAGAGATAGAAGGGAAAGTTGCTCACTACCACGCTACGGTGCTAGGGAACCAACTTTGGAGGCGACGTTGCGAGCGGAGATTTTACCGAATTTACTCACGGTACCGTAATCGAACGTAAAAGCTAACGTTAAGGTAAGGGCTCCTTCCAAACTTCTAGTTTGCATTTAGGGACTTATCTGTGGTTGTGTGGAAAGGAATTTGTTAGGGTTGAAGTGTTGATTTGGGGGAAAATGAATCTAAGGCTTTATGGGTAAAATCTTAGAGTTAGGTTTTGGTTTTATTGATGAATGTTTCGTGGAAAATGAATTTAAACTCATTTATGTATGATTTTGAGTAAACGAAACTTGTTGTGTTTGAGTGGTGGATTGTGTTGATTTGTGTTCTTCGTATTTGACGTGTTCTTAATTAATACTGATGAAATTTGATATGTGTATGGTTAGATTTTGTGGAGAAATGAATTGATGTGTTTTGGTGTGGATTGTGGATCGAATTTGATAATATGTTTGAGTTTGTTTTGTGTGGAATTTGAAAACCATTAGAGTTAAACGAGTATTAAGAATGGGGAATCTCTTAATGTCTTGTTTACTTAATGTTCGTTTTGAAAATCTTTTAAGTTAAACGAGTATTAAGAATGGGGAATCTCTTAATGTCTTGTTTACTTAATGTTCGTTTTGAAAATCTTTTAAGTTAAAAGAGTATTAAGAATGGGGAATCTCTTAATATTTCTGTTTACTTAATGTTTGTTTTGAAAATCGTTTAAGTTAAATGAGTATTAAGAATGGGGAATCTCTTAATGTCTTGTTTACTTAATGTTTGTTTTGAAAATCGTTTAAGTTAAAAGAGTATTAAGAATGGGGAATCTCTTAATATTTCTGTTTGCTTAATGTTTGTTGTGAAAATCGTTTAAGTTAAATGAGTATTAAAAATGGGGAATCTTTTAATATATGCATTTGCTTAACGATTGTTGTGGATGGAGTCAGTATATGCTCATGCATTTTCATTCTTTTTGTAAATCGTGCAGACCTGTGATAGGTGGCACCTTGATAAATAGTTTTGGCTTGTGATAGGCGGTACATTTATGGTTTACGTTTTTGTAAATTGTGCAGACCCGTGATAGGTGGCACCTTGGTAAATGGTACTTTGGCCCGTGATAGGCGGTACATTTACGATTTACGGTTTTTTGTAAATTGTGTAGACCTGTGATAGGTGGCACCTTGGTAAATTGTACTTTGGCCTGTGATAGGCGGTACATTTACAATTTACGTTCTTTTAGTAAACCGTGCATACCTGTGATAGGTGGCACCTTGGTAAACGGTACGGGCCCGTGATAGGCAGTACGTTTATGGTTTACGCTTTTTAGTAAATCGTGCAGACCCGTTATAGGTGGCACCTCGGTAATTGGTACTTCGGCCTGCGATAGGCGGTACAATTATGATTTACGGCCCTTCGAGGAGGGTTTTGGTTTGGAATTCCGAGTCCATGCATTTTGGCATATACGCATTGCATTAGGGTGCTTGGCACACGAGTCGTGTTTGAATCAAGTTATGTTTAAGTGTTATGTATTGATATTGTGTGTAAGTGTGACTGATTGTAAAACTATTTCGAAACTCAAGTTGTGTGGTAATTGTGTTGGAATTGCTAAGTGTTATGTATTGATTATCGGGTGTAAGTGTGCTGGATTGAAAAACTATTTCGAAACCCAATTTGTCGTGGTGATTGTGTGGGAATTGCTAAGTGTTAAGATTTGGAGTTGTGTATGAATGTGATTGGATTAGTTTATGTATTTTTGGAAGGATAAGCAGGGAAATCGATTTCCCAATCGATTTGATGAGTTACAGGGACTTCGCTAATTTGACAAAATCGATTTGCCAATCGATTTTGTAATCTGTTTTTCAAAACCATTTAAGAAATCGATTTGGAAATCGATTGGTATGTTTCTTGTTTTCTTGAATCCTGAAAATATATTGAAACAATCGATTTGCCAATGGATTTGGCCATTACAGCAGCTCAGCTATTTGGACAAAATCGATTTTGTAATCGATTGGATTTGTTACAGGGGCTCAGCTATTCATTCAATCGATTTCCCAATCGATTGATGTAAGCCCAGAGTACAGATATTACAAAAACACCTTCAAGCAATCGATTTCCCAATCGATTGCCTTAGTAGAAATTCTTATTTTGAGTTAGATAATCGATTGCTCAATTGGTTCATCAATGGATTGGCCAGTTGTTATTACTTGATTGATTTAAGACTTATTTTGATTTCGTTTTTATTTTGCAAGCATTATATGAACTTTTAGCATATGGAAAACCCTTTTAAGGCGCATGCTTAGTGGAAAGGTTATTTTGTGCATTCAAAAACATAAATGTTATGTGTTAACTGTTAATTTCGGTTAGTGACCCTTTACAACTATTGTGGAAATCTGGGCTTTGCCCTCAAATGAGAGTCAGGACAATCCCATCGGTTCATACCCTGTGGATGGGAATGTAGACGAAAACGCCTGACTGGAGCTATGTTAGGAGGATCTAACGGGGCACGTGGAGATCACTCAGGGTGTTTAGTTTGTTTTGGAGAATGATCAGATTAGGTTGACATAGAGGGAACAAACGTCTTTCTTTTGAATTGTATTTATTTTAAAATGGAAGACTGTATCTATACTAATATTGTCAGTTTGACATGTTATTTTCGATGGGTTACATGTACCAGTTTTGATGTGTAAATATTTTGAATTCATATTTTGAGAAACTTTTCCGCTGCTTGTAAACTATAATGACTCAATTATTTATCCGAAGGTATTACCTTATTTAATTCTCTGATTTATTTTAATTTCTTTTGAAAAAAAAAATACACCCTCGCTTTGAAAATCGGGGTGTTACAACATGTGATAACCAAGGATGAAATAGTTGTGGATCTGGAAAAGATTGAGACAGTTCTTGCTTGGAAATAGCCTCAGATTGTCACTGACATACGAAGTTTCGTAGGACTGGCAAGATACTATATGAGGTTTATTGAAGGTTTTGCTAAGATTGTAGCTCCATTGACACAACTTACTAGAAACGATCAACCGTTCGCATGGACAGAGAAGTGTGAGGAAAATTTCCAATTGCTAAAGAAAAAGTTGACAACCTCACCAATATTGGTATTACCGCAATTAGAAGAACCATAAGAAGTTTATTGTGATGCGTCTCACCAAGGTTTGGGATGTGTTCTGATGCATTACAAGAAAGCTGTAGCTTACGCCTCAAGGCAATTGAAGATTCATGAAAGAAACTATCCTACTCATGACTTGGAGCTTGCTGCTGGAGTTTTTGCATTGAAGATCTGGAGGCACTATTTATATGGATGCACGTTCACACTGTTCAGTGACCATAAAAGTTTGAAATATTTGTTTGATCAGAAGGAATTGAACGTGCGTCAGAGACGATGGATGGAAACTCTCAAGGATTTTGATTTCACACTGCAGTACCACAATGGAAAGGCCAATGTAGTGGCTGATGCGTTGAGTAGAAAAAGTGTGTTAATATCTTCAACAGTGATGGCTAGACAACAAGAGTTGTGGGAAGCTTTTAGAGATCTACACTTGAACGTAGAGTTTGCACCAGGAATTTTGAAATTTGGAATGATTAAGATTTCAAGTGGACTACTTTAAGACATTGTGAATTCTCAAGATGACGTCTTAATTCGAGAGAAAAGGAACCTAATAGTACAAGGGAAGACAACTGAGTTTAAGATCGGACCAGATAATATTTTGAGATGTAATGGTAGGATTTGTGTACTAGAAATTATAGATATGAGGAAAACAATTTTAGAAGAGGCTCATAAGAGTAAATTGAGTATTCATCCTGGAGCAACAAAGATGTATCAGGATTAGAGGCAGAATTATTGGTGGCCAGGAATCAAGTGACATGTAGTGGAGTATGTATCAACTTGTTTAACTTGTCAGAAAGCGAAAGTGGAACATCAGCGACCTCTTCGAACGTTGCAACCTTTGGGTATACCCAATGGAAGTGGGACAACATTTCCATGGATTTTATAACTAGATTTCTAAAGACAAGGAGAAAGAATGATTCTAGTTGGGTGATAGTGGATCGATTAACTAAATCTCCACACTTTTTACCAGTAAAGACCATCTATAAGGTAGATAAGCTAATCGAGATCTACATTGCTGAGATGGTGAGATTACATGGAGTATCGTCGAGTATCGTATCAGACTGTAACCCAAAGTTCACATCGCACTTTTGGGGAGCATTGCATGAAGCGTTGGGAACAAAACTAAGATTGAGTTCAGCTTACCATCCACAAACGGACAGACAGATTGAGAGGACAAATCAGTCCTTGGAGCATCTATTGCGAGCCTGTGTATTAGATGATAGAGGAAGTTGGGTTGATGTACTTTTGTTGGTTGAGTTTACCTACAACAATAGTTTCCACACCAAGTATTGGACATAGCACCAAATGAGGCTTTAATACGGCGCAGGTGTCAAACGCCTTTGTGTTGAGTATAAGGACGGCGAAACAGTATATTGTAGGACCGGAATGGTACAACCAACTACAATATGCGTCAACGAAGATAAAAAAGAAAATGAGGATTCACAGATCGTCAAAGAGTTATGCAGACAAGCGTCGCAAAAACTTTTAGAATTGCGAACAGGGTGACCAGTATTTCTAAGAGTCACGCCTACGACTGGTGTTGGTAGAGCCTTGAAATCAAAAAATTGACTCCGAAATTTATTGGACCATATCAGATTTTTTGATGAATGGACCTGTTGTTTATCAGATTGCATTGCCTTCGATACTGTCCAATATCCACGACGGTTTCATGTGTCGCATTAAGAAATACCCTGTAGATCCGGTCTCATGTGATCGAACCAGACAGAATTCAACTGAAGGGATAACTTGTCATTCGAAGTATACCTGTGTAAGAAATTTGATGACAGGAAGATTAAGCGATCTGAGGAACTAGGATGCTTTCGGTGATGGTCAAGGTGATGTTGGAACCCAATTACTGGAGATGCAACTTAGGTAACTGAGAGAGCAAGATGAGAGGACAAACCCTGAATTGTTATCGACGCATAGTTAGTGTGAGGACGAAACTAATTTTAAGGGGCTTAGTAATGCAAGACCCCTATAGTTTGTAAATTCTAATTTATGTATTGGTGATATCTTGGCTATGAATTCTGAGGCTTTTTAGCCAACTCAGTTGATAATCTGCTGAGTTTAATCCATAAAATATATTTTCGTGCCATCGATTATAAAATTATCGCGAAGTGCTATTAAATTAGATAATTAGACAGTGTGATCTTTTTTGTCGACAGAATTAATATAGTTCTCGTTACGAAAAATTTAATACCAGACAGTTTTAGCTTTTAAAAATATAACTCCGTGCTGAAACTGTGTTATTTTGGTCAATTTAGTTGCCGCGAGAGTAGATATTTTATAAAATAGTTGACAGGTGAGTGAAGTGATGTGGTGTAAGAGTATTTAGATATTTATTGGTATAGTTTTAATAATATAATATATATGTAATATTATATATATTATATTATAAGTAACATATATATTGTTAGTAGTAAGTTATATATATGAAAACCTGAGAAAAGGAATAGAGGAAGAAAGCCAAAACGTTTCATCCTGCCTCGCGAGCAAATTCATCTCCTTCGTTCTTCCTTCTTTTTCTTTTGCTTTCTTTTGCTTCAGGAAAAGAAACCCAAGGCTTGGTGGGTGATAAAGAAAATATTTTCCAGCTTCCTTCTTCTTCTCTGATTCGAAAACGAAGAAAAACGGTATTAGGGGTTTTCAAAACCGTCAAACAAAAATCTCCGCTTTTCTTCGACTTCTGAGCTTCATTTCGAGAAGTGACAGAAGAGAAAGTTGCTCATCTCCCCACTACGGTGCTAGTGAGCCAACCTTGGAAGCGACGACGTGAGCGGAAATTTTCCCGGAATCAATCGCATTGCCGTAATCGGCTGTTAAAGCTACCGTTAAGGTAAGGGCTCCTTCCAAATTTTTAGCTTGCATATAGGACGTTATATGTGTATTTGTGGAGTTGGAATTTGGTGAAATTGATGTGTGATTTTGTGGAAAAGAAATTTAATTCATTTATGTGTGTTTTGAGGAAATTAAAGTTGATATGTTTGAGGTGTGGTTTGTGAAAATTAATTTGGCGTGATTTATATTTGAAAATGTGGGAATTTATGGGTGATTGATGATTGAACTTGGTGTGGATTATGTGGAATTTGAATTGATCGAATTTAATGTAAATAGTAGATTAAATTTGATGTGTGGTGGTGGAAAATATATGTTTGAGTATGCTCTGTGTTGAATTTGAAAATCATTAGTGTTGAATGAGTATTAAAAACGGGGAATCTTTTAATATCTGCATTTACTTAATGATTGTTGTGGAAAGAGTTAGAGTATGCTCAAGCATTTCATAGTACATGGTGACCGCGATGGGGCCATGATGATAGTGGTGACTGTGATGGGTCACGAGATGATGCCATGTGATCTATTGGTTCATCTTATCCTTGCAGGGATTTTCACGTCGTGTAGGTCTGTGATAGATTGCACATTTTTAGTAAATTGTGTTGAACCGTTATAGGTGGCACCTCGGTAAATAGTACTAGTCCGTGATAGGCAGTACATTTATGATTTACGCTTTTTAGTAAATCGTGCTGACCCGTGATAGGTGGCACCTCGTTAATTAGTATTGGTATGTGATAGGCGGTACAATTATGATTTACGCCCCTTCGAGAAGGGTTTTGGTTCGAATTTCGGAATCATGCATTTTTGCATATACGCATTGCATTAGGGTGCTTGGCACGCGAGTCATGTTTGATATACTGTGATGATTGTATATACAAACTCAATTGTTGTTTGTGATTGTGCCGTAAGTGGTAATTGTGATTGTTTGGATTTGTGTGTAAGTATTGATTGAATGCGGAACCTTTCCGAAACTGAAATCTGCATTATTTAGTAGTTGTATTCGTATACGAGGAGCTTGTATTCGAATACATTTATGTGGATTTTGGTACTGACTTAGCACTTGTATTCGGCTACGCCATCTGGTAGTCGAATACAGTTGTGCAGGATTTTTCACTGTTTTCGCACTTGTATTCGGCTACAAGGATACTGTAGTCGAATATAGTTGTGCTGTTTTTGTTACTGACTTACTAAATAGTACTATATTCGAATACAAGGATGTTGTATTCAAATACAGTTGTGCTGATTTTGCTACTTACTTGTTAACTAGCATTGTATTTGAATACAAGGATGTTGTATTAGAATATGATAGTGCAGTTTTGTCAAAAACTTCATTTTGCAACTTTTTTATGCATGTTTGACATATGAAAACCCTTTCAAGGAGTATGTTAAGATGCAAGGTTATTTTGTGCATTTAAAATTTAAATGCTAAGTGATATTTGTTAATTTTGGTTGGTGACCTTTACAATTATTGTGGAAATCTGAGCTTTGTCCTCATATGACATCCAGGATCGTCCTACCAGTCAGTACACTGGAGATGGGAAGGTAGTTAGCCATACCCGATCGATGATGTGTCAGAAGAATCTTTTGGGACGCGTGGATATCACCCGGGATGTATAGTTTTTGTAGCATGATCAAATTAGATAATGTATAGGGGCTAGATGTCTTCCTTTTGCAGTTGTAGTTACTTTATTTTGGAAGACTGTACCTATATCTTATATTGTCAGCTTGACTTTTATTTTGATGGGTCCATGTATCACTTTTGATTCGACGTGGGGAAGTTAAAAATTCTTGGGACAGTGCTTTTGTATAGGTGTCTGTCGAGAATACCCCAGGGGTATGAGCTATGTCTGATAGGTCTCACAGCCCCGGTGTATTTTGCTGTTTAAATATTGTGGCTTTGTGTTTCACAAACTATTTTCGCTGCTTGTAAATATTTGTTGACTTTTGTCGTTATGTTACGACTTAAATATTTTATCCAAAAGTATTTCTTCCTTTATTTCTGAAATTCGATTTTTGTTTTGAAAAAAAAAACAGGCTGTTACTTCTCCGTATTCAAATGTTGTAATTCAATTTTAGTGTTAGTTGTATGTAATAACTAAATAACTAACTACTTACTCAATTAGTTAGTTAAGTAGTTAGAAGACAGTTAGCATAAACCATGTATAAATACCACAATTCATTCATTTCATAAACAAAGCTTTTTGACGTGCAATGATTAAGCACTTGAGACGATTACGGATTCCTCAAAAAGCTTTTTGTTTTTGTTTCTCAATATATGACAACATAGACGAAAACAGAATTAAATCAAAGACAATTAAGGATTAGATGATGAAGAAAGAAAATAATGACAAGGACTACAATGGAGAAAGAAAATGCGAAAATTGAGAAGAAAGACGATGATGTTACTATGAGAAGAGGGAAGTCGGAGGCAAGGACGACAATGATGGAGAAGAGTTAACCTTTTCTTCTAGGTTTCTTTTTCTTTTAATTTTGTTTTGTGTCTAAAATAAAATAAAAAGTTTATTAATGGGATTATTAAAAGGCGTTTTTATTGTGCTTGCCTATATGAAAAAAAGCACATATTTTTACTATAAACAATCGTTGTAAATAACTAGGCCTTGCTGCAAATTACGGATAGTAAAAATAATGGTCAGCACACCCACCGCGAATAAACAAAATTGATGTCGTTCGGTCCACTTCCGTAGTATACTCGCATTTGGTAAACAAATTTTCTTGTATTGATCTTAGGTAATCAACTATCCTGTTAAAGGAAAAAATTTTTTCCTTTCTCTGTTCACAGAAGAACTCAAAGCAAAACTCTGAAGCACCGTATTTGAAGTAGCAGGTGGAAAAGAATGCACAAACTTATATCCTAAGTACAAAGTTCTATGCAAGCATCTGACTTTGATTTACAATGTTGACTATGGCCTCCAAGGTTTTACCTCTAAAGATAAGACTCTAAAGTCAATTGCAACACACTCCAATAAGTTGCCTCCGTCAAAGTAAATCAGAGGCAAGCATCTGCCTCTGATTTACAATGTTGACTATGTCTCTACTAAGTTTCCTCTGGCTAGTAATTCAACACCATAAAATGATTGGGTCTGACTCTGAACTTCACACTACTTTTGATTTTAATTTTTAGACTCTACCTCCAACAAAATCAAGTGTCTAACTCTAAGGAAAGTCAATGCCTTTGATAACGCAGCTTGGAAAAGCAAACGTTATTGGAACCAAGTTGGTTTTATAGTTAGAGTTTTGATGATAACAAAAGTATTTTATGAGAACAATATATTTGATTTCAAAGAGTATGAAAGAAGATTCTTGTTTTTGAAGAAAATCAAAAATAAGATTTGATTCAAATTTATAATTGAAGAAAATCTGAAATAAGATTTGATTCAGATTTATAAATCTAAGAAAATCTAAAATAAGATTTGATTCAAATTTATAATTGAAAAAAATCTAAAATAAGATTTGAATAAGATTTATAATTGTAGAAAACCTAAAGTAAGATTTGATTCAAAATTATAATTGAATAAAATCTAAAATAAGATTTGATTCAGATTTATAATTGAAGAAAATCTTTGACCAAGTTAAAAAGAATATGTGGTCAAGATTTGAAGATGATTTTATCAAGATTTATCTACAACAAAATTTAAATAGAATCAAATTGAATAATTTACAAACTCAATGTGAACAAAATACAAACAAATTTGATCTAGAAGAATTGCTCATATTGGATTCAAAAATAAAGAATTGGCTAAAGAACATATTATCAAAAAGTTTATTGTTCATAATTATTTTTGAATAAGATCATTGTTTACCAAGCTCGGAATTAAGATAAAATTTAGAATTAAACAAGTACTAAATTGAAGCCCGAATTTTAACTATAAATAGACACTCAAGGCTCAAGAAGAAGATCATAAAAAAAAATATCAGAAAATAGTAGAAGAACTCAAACTCAAATTCCAAATTCTTCTTAAAGTTCAAAGAGAGAAACCATTGTTTGAATGAGAATTATTTTTTGAAATTTTTTTCTTAGAGTTTGAAAGTTATTATT
>PGTU02001732.1:0-14950 GCA_002896215.2 Cicer echinospermum
GAAGGATAAGTTGTTCCTTGCGCCATATAATTCAGGGTATTATATATTGTTTATTTATATCATTTTTAATTTATAAGATCTTAATTTATTAGTTGTGTAAACAAAATTGCCAATCAAACTTTTGTTGTTGTAGGGCACATTGGGTGATGTTTGCAATCAATGAAACCTCTAAAGTTATATACTATTTAGATCCCTTGCACGACCATTACATCAATCACTCAGATTAATGTGTTTGTTAATGCTATAATAATCACATTTATTTGATAGTGATTTACATGTTTTCCGATCTCAAAGGGGTGCTACAATGTCGAAGCAAAAGTCAAATAACATCACATGGATTCCAATAAAGGTTTGAAATATATGCCTTTAAAATTTCATTAACAATCAATGCACAAATATTTATTGACATATATGTTTTATTTTATAGTGCCATGGTCAAACTAACAACATAGGCTGCGGGTACTATATATTGCGGTTCACGATGTAGATTGTTGATATGAATCAAACTATAATCCCAGAAACGGTACGATATTTTCATTATATTTTGATTTTCATATATAAACTATGTATTTATTTGATTCTAACTTATATATGTTCAAATTTTATATCGCACATTACTTTGACAATTCCAGTCCAACATACTCTGAAAGAGATCTAACTGAAATAAAGGAAGATTGATGTAAGTATGTGATCAAAATGAAAATTATTTGATTTGCTGGGAAATTGACATGTTGCAAGGTTGTGAATATGTAAATGTAAAAAATATGTGTTGTGTTGCAAGGTTATGTTGTGAATATGTAAAGTTATATAGTTCTGTGTTTTTGTGAATATTTAAATGTAAAAAATATGTAATTGTGTCAATATCATGTGCTGTTTGTAAACTGATTGTGTCAATATGTAAAGTTACAAGTTTGTTGTGAACTGATTATGTCAATATGTAAAGTTATAAAGTTATGTAGTTCTATTGTTGTAAACTGATTGTGTCAATATGTAAAGTTACAAGTTTGTTGCTATTGCTGTTTAAATGAAAAATATAGTAATTGTGTCATTATCATGTGTTGGATGAAAATGATTTTGGAAAAAAAATTAAAAGACAACGCTTTCTTAAAAAAATGCCATAAAAAACATGTTTATACAAACAAGTGTTATTTTAAAAATTCCATTTACAGCATTTTTTTAATAAAAAATAGAATAAGAATGCACCTATTACAGCAGTTTTTTTGAAAAAGCGTTGTAAAACTAGTACAACAAGCAGCGCGTTTTTAGAAGGGATTTACAACACTTTTTTTATTTTAAAGAGCGCTGTTATATCTTTTTAAAGCGCTAGATACTACAACGCTTAATTTTTTGAAAAATCGCTGTAAATGGCTTAAAAAAGTGTTGTGAAATACTATTTTTCGCGTAGTGTATTAATAGTTTTGAATCTTTAATAAAATAATTTAATTTTAATTTAAACAATGTTCATTCATCTTTAAGATCACAGGCACATGTTCCATCTCATCAATATTTACCTATAAGAATTTTTTAATTAAAAAATACAGTAAGGTTGTTTTTAAAAAAAAATTAAATTACAAGATTGTAAATAAAAATAAAATTATGAAGGATTAAAAGAAAAATATATTTGCTAATCAAAACATATATAAACTTAATTTAAATAAAAATATTTAAAGTCATAATTATATTATATAAATATATATATATTATATATATATAAATATATGACTAGAGGAAATACTATACTAAGTCCTATGTTCTCTTCATTTATTATTTGTTTTTCTCCTGCTTTCACTACGCGAAAAATGGTATTTTACAGCGCTTTTTTTAAGCCATTTACAGCGCTTTTCCAAAAAATTAAGCGCTGTAGTATCCAGCGCTGTAAAAAGATACAACATCGCTCTTTAAAATAAAAAAAGCGTTGTAAATCTCTTCTAAAAACGCGCTGCTTTTTGTATTAGTTTTACGGCGCTTTTTAAAAAAAGCGCTGTAATATCCATTCCTTTATTTCAATTAGATCTCTTTTTGGGATTATAACAACAATCTCCTTCATGAATCGTAATATACAGTATCCACAGTCTATGTTGTTAGTTTGACGAGAGCACTATAAAATAAAACATATAAGTCAATAAATATTTGTAGATTGATTGTTAATGAAATTTTAAAGCCATACATTTCAAACCTTTATTGGAATCCATGTGATTTATTTGATTTTTGCTTCGACACTGTAGCACCCATTTGAGCTCGAAAAACTTGTAAAACACTATCAAATAAATGTGATTATTAGCATTAACAGACACATTATATATATATATAAGAATAAATGAATAAATGAATACAATACCTGAAGAGTGCGAAGAAATACATAGAGTTCATAGGGTTACGGTTTCGTTTAAGAAGAAACAGCGAGAATGTGCAGAAATACGAACGGTTCGTAGGACAGAGTAGGGTTCTCATTGAGAAGAGTACGTAATAATGTTCGTAGGGATAGTAACAAATATGGAGATGATTTGCAATGGAGATGGTTAAAATTATGCGTTCGTTAGGGACATTAGGGTTCGCATATGAGAAGTATAAGAACTTAGGAGAAAGGACACTGAGGTGTGTGAAGTTTATGTAATAAAGAGGAAACTGAAGCGATTTTACTGTTATATTTTATTATTTAAAGCCCTATTACAGCGCTTTTTTTAAAAAGCGCTATAAAAGGACCTCCTTATATTTACTTTTAAAGCCTATTACAGCTGCTTTTTTTAAAAAGCGCTATGTAAAAGACTTTATTTTATTTTTAAGGCCTTTACAGCCGCTTTTTTTAACAAAGCGCTGTAAAGACTTTCTCCTTATCTTTACTTTTAAAAGCCTATTACAGGCTTTTTTTAAAAAGCGCTTGAAAAGACCTTATTTTATTTTTTAAAGCTCTATTTACAGCGCTTTTTTAAAGAGCGCTGTTGTATAAAGACCTCTTATTTTATTTTTCTTAAAGCCTATTACATCGCTTTTTTAAAGAGCGCTGTAAATACTTCCTTTTATTTTACTATATTACAGCGCTGCGCTGTGTGTTTTACTTTTTAAGCCCTATTACAGCGCTTTTTTAAAAAAGGCGCGTGTAAAGACCTTCTTATTTATTTTTAAAAGCCTATTTACAGCGCTTTTTTTTAAAGAGCGCTGCTAAAAGACCTTTATTTTACTTTTAAAAGCCTATTACAGCGCTTTTTAGAAAAAGCGCTATAAAAGACTCCTTATTTATATTTTTAAAAGCCTACTACAGCGCCTTTTTTAAATAGCGTTGGTAAAGACCTTCTTATTTTATTTTGTTGAAAGTCTATTACAGCGCTTTTTTTATAGACTTTTTAAAGCGCTTGTCCAAAGCCGTGTAAAAGACCTCCTTATTTTTTTTTTAAAAACCTTTTTACAGCCGCTTTTCAAAAAAGCGCTCTAATAGGTCCTTTAATTATGTGAATCAAAGCTTTTACAGCGCTTTTTTACAGCGGCTTGTCAAAAAAGCGCTGTTGTATCCTCCGTTATTTTTAAAATATCATACAACAGCGCTGTATTTAATAAGCGCTATAAAAGACGCGCTATAAAATGTCATTTTTGACGTAGTGTTTGTCTTCAACAAAATGCGGTAATACAAATGAAAAAATAGCACAATACTAATAGATTCTACTCTTCAGAGCTAATATTATTTATACTCTTACTAGACTATACTATTTACGAGACTAGGACTGTATGATTTACGAGATTAAATACCAATTGAAAGAAAAGAAATAAAAGACCAATAAAACGAACTAGATTTGCTACTAATTGAGGAAAAATATAGACTAATTAAACGAACTAACTAATTAAGACACTAATTAAAAACACTCGATTACATATACCGATAAAGTACAAGAGAATGCTACACGACCTATTTAAACTAATCTAATCTATCACACAGTTACTACTGAATTAACTACTAAACCACATGTAAATCTTATATTTAAATAAACTTACATAATAAAGAAAATAAAAGAAATGTACACACTGAAAAGAAGAAACAATTAAAGCAATAACACCACAAGAATAAAAATAATAAAGCGAAAGAGATAAAACTCAATGCAATTGGATATTGTTCGACCAAAAGGATTTAATCGAGTCTCTTTCTTTGTTGATAATTAAACGGTCGTAGTTATCACATATGTTACGAATAACATCATTTTGCAGATAAAATTTCATATTGAAAATATTAAATTTGATATTAAAAATAAACTTGAGAATTTGATAAATAAAGTTTCATAAAATATTTCATATTGATAATTAACGAAATATAAAAAAAAAATATAAAATGCTCTATATATATAGCTAATAGAGACATAGTAAATTAGTCTACTACTAACTACCTCAAACTAATTTTATTTTTCTTTTTAAAATAAAGAGAACAAAATAAACAACAAAAATCTAAATGGAACAAAAATATAAAACTAAGTGAAAATTTCAAGACTAGCAAGAATCAGTGAGAAGTCTAGGCAGCTCCTCTAGTGAACGCGACAAAAGTCATCAACATAACTTAAAGGAACTCATGGAAACCATATATTTGATCATGATGACAACATCCGTCGCAAAAGTGAAGTAATAATCGACATCTCAAACACACATGATGAAAACAAAAAAGATCGAACTAAATTTAAATACAAATATTTTCCATTGGGGTCAAACACTATATTTGAGTATGGTGTGAAGTGTAGCATCTATAAGGTTGGTACACTTAATCATTGTCTTTGATGTTGACTGGTAGTTTTCAAAACCAACCTTCTCGAACTCAAAACATGGAAGACGACTTAGATCGACACAAAGAAAGCAAAATTGACTAGTCGGTATTGATCATATGATAGAGGAACAAAGAATATGATAGAGGAACAAGAACGATGCACGCTCATAATCACTAGATTTGCCACAAAGAGTTGTCGCCATCCTTTACGTGAATATTTTTGTGAATTGGCGATTCTTACTGCAAGATTGTGAAGAATGTTCTTCCTCTTCTTGACTGAAAATTTCTTGATCGCATCAGAATCCAAAATATTTATTTAGATAGTAGCATGCGAATGTGGCTACAACGTATCAGACGAAACACACAATCAGACGAAAGTAACTACAAGCAAGCATACATACAAAGACGAGCGAACAATTAAACAAATGAACATAAGCAACAATCAAACACACAAGAAAAAACAACAATCAACAAACATTAAGAGAACCAAACAACGAACCATACAAAAGAAACACGAATAAGACAAACAAAGTAAATCAACCAAGCAGACGGAATATAAAGTACTATTGATGTAAGCTTAATAACACACAAAAATATTGTAAACTCAATAAAATAAATAAAAGTGAAACCAATAACATAGTCAAGAATGTAGAATATAAAAATATATTTCATTTATATATTAGGTAATATTTATAACAAGAAAGGTTTGAATTGGAAAGATACAATAAGAGTTCACATAAAATAATATCCTAAGGCTGTTATAGGGTCTTTATAAACTAAATACATGAATAGTAAATCTATCATATTAGGTTTGAATTAACTAAATTCCTTATGCATAGTATTATATCTCTCTAAGAAGTCTTTTGATAGTGATTTATTTCCTTTCTTGAACGACTTCGAATCTTGAGAGAACAACACCAATTTATTGCAACATGGTTCCTTGTTGTTGGAAATGTGGAATACTTTATGAGTATTCTTACTTCTCAAAATATATTGGATTGGATACCTTGAGCTTTCATTGTTGAAACAAGATAGAAGACTACCATAGAAACAATCTTCTATTATCCTGACACACAGTCTCAATGAATTTTTTAATTCAAATATTGATTATTCTAGTTGAGGAGAGAGATGAAAATGAATGAATATGGGAAATAGATCTTTGGAAAAGAAGGGTTGTATAGAAGGTGAGATGGAAGATAGAAAGATTTATCAATCATTTGTACCAATCACAACTTTGATTAAGTGTTTTATACTTTTTTTTTACTTGTTGTCCTCATAATAAGAAATTAAATGACGGTTAAGGTTGTGACACCACCATTCAATATACAAAATATGGTATAAATGTTAATACATGTTGACACATAATTCATTTCCATTTTTTTGTTCTCCTTTTGAGTGTTTTAGGTTTTAACGATGAGATTTCAAGCCATTACTCAATCATATAGCAGAGTGATCAAACCACCAAAAATAGTCATAAAAAATAATATTTTTGTTTGAAAATATGTTCTAAGAAAAATGGTTTAGTTGCGAAGTTGAATTACAAAGTGAAATGTCTTCATTATTTTGAAAGAAAAAAGAAGAAGAATTAAAAAGGAATGAAATGAAGACAAGAGCAAATCAAACACTATCACAATCGGTGGTAAGGACATTTTATGTCCCATGGTAAAGTGATCAATCACAAGAAACGAATTTTGATATCAATTGAAGGTACTGAAAACACAAGAAATGATGGTTTAATTGTATTGACTATTTTTAAATATTCTTTTGTTTAAGTTAAATGATTTTATCAAAAGATTATCTTCAGTTAAACACAAACACTTAAATCAAGATAGACAATAAGACATAAGAATTCAAATGCAAAAGTAAAGAAATAATAAGAAGAAAATAGACATATATTTTGTACTATATTCGAAACAATTGTTGATATACTTTTGATCCGCTAAAATATTCTTATTTCTATTTCTTCAGGCTTTGAGTATGCTCAAAGCTTCTTCAAGCTAAATATTGTTTTTCTCGTCTCCATAGATATTGAGTATTATCTAGCCTCTCTAGACACTCTCTATTGTAAAACCTCAACAGGAAACTAGAAATTATAGTCTCTGATTCCTCAAATATTCTGGGCTTCATTTGCCTCTTAAAATGAGTATTTCTTTATCTTGACTCTCAAGAATACACAAGTACTTTTTACTCTGTCTTCATTAGGTGTTTCCACAAGAAACCTTCTAGTATTCGAAAAAATTATGGGAACTTCTTGTTGAGGAACCAAGTGTTTAACTAACTCTTCAATTTCCTTTAACACAAAGAAAGTTGCCATTACTAGACTAATTTACTAAGAAAAAGCTTGTTTCTGAACTAATTGATTGTACTTGAATGATTTACCGATATTTCTAATGACTCTCAATAAAGAGGATATTTCAATTTTATATCTCTTGTTCAAGGTTTTTTCAAAAGTTATTATTTATAGAGATATTGAATAATGCCTTATTTCTTTTCTTTCTTCTTCTACAATGAACTTTAGACTTATCTTTTGATATATATTTTATGAATAATTTCTAGGTCTTCTCCCAAATCAATGTGGAAGCAAATAACAAATAATTAAAAAATTGAACAAATCGCCAACTTATTCAAATGATAAAGTTCTTATATACATTGAAATAAGAGAAAATGAGAGTACATATGGTAAAAATCGTGTGTCTGAACTACACAATGAGTCAGCTTAATATAGGTTCAAGGCAATAAATTACAAAAATAAAATGGATATATATTAAATTGATATGTAGTAAAGTATAAGGATCATAAAATATATTTTCAACGCTCCCCCTAAAGCTGGAGCATATAAATCATATGCACCAGTTTGTTACATATATAATTGATTCGAGGACCTCTCAAGAACTTAGTGAATAATCTGCAATTGATCATTGGAATTAACAAAGCTATGGGTAATGTCGCCTGATTCGATGTTCTCTCTTACAATAGTAACAAATCTATCTCAATATATTTGGTCCTCTCATGAAAAATTGGATTAGAGGAAATGTGCAATGCTGCTTGATTATCACATATTTAATGTCATTGTTCTTCCTCTCAAATTGAAGCTCTTTGAGTAATTGTTTCAACCAAATTAGTCTCATAGGTCACTAATTCCATAGCCCTGTATTCAGCTTCAATGTATAGATCTTGCAACTACACTTTATTTCTTACTCTTCCAAGATATTAAGTTTCCTCCAACAAGTACACAATAACCAGAAGTGGATCGCCTATCAATGGTGAGCTTGCCGATCGACATCTGAATAACCAACTATCTGAGTATGTCATCTGTTTTCATAAATTAGATATTCTCTTGGAGCACCTTTAATGTATTTCAAGATTCGTATCGCAACATCCCATTGTTCTTGACAATGAGAGTTTAAGAATTGGCTTACCACACTAACTGCAAAAGAAATGTCTAGAAGGGTGACTGTAAGGTAGTTTAATTTACCAACCCTATCTTATGTATCTCCTTGAATCTAAAAATTGCTTCCCATGATTTAGGTTAGAAGTTTCACATTTGCATCATATGAGTGTCAACCGGTTTGGCATTCAATAAACTTGTCTCTTCAAGAATGTCCATGGCATATTTCCTTGGTGAAATTACTAAGTTGTCCTTAGATTCGGCTACCTCAATACCCAAGAGGTAGCGAAACTTGCCAAAATCTTTAGTTTGAAAACTGGTGAGATAAATGTTGTTCAACTAGAGTATGCCATGCTGATCACTAAAGTTATGACAATATCATCTACATATACACTCAAGTAAATGCACCATTTGGTTGAGTGGAAATAAAAAGAGTTATCAATTCACATCGAATCATACAAAATTGTTTCCCTACTGTCTAAATCTACCAAACCAAGCTCGAGGAGAATGTTTAAGACCATAGAGAGACCTCTGAAGTCGACAAACCATGGTAGAGGACCTGAGCAACAAACTCAGATGGTTTCTCCATATACACTTCTTCTTCAAGGTCACCATGCAAAAAAGCATTTTTTAATGTCAAGTTGGTTCAGAGACCAATGTTTGATGGCTCCAATAGAGATGAGTAGTCGAAAGAGGCCATCTTAGCCACAGGGGAGAAAGCATCACTGTAATCGAGGCAAAAAATTTGAGTGTACCCTTTTGCCACCAAAAGAGCTTTAAAACCATCAATCTTACATCAAGACCAACTTTCACCATATAAAGCCAACAACATCCTACTAAAGACTTTCCAGTTTGGCAAAGGAACCAATCCCAAGTACCAATACTCTAAAGTGCACACATCTCATCAATCATTGTTTGTATCCACTATGGGTTGATAAAGCTTCACCTGGAGATTTAGGAATAGAAATAGAAAACATAGAAGACAAACAAGTTATAATACAAAGTAGAAAGACGATGGAAACTCAAACCAATGTAAATGAAGGGATGGTTACAAGTAGGACACATACCTTTACGAATAGGAATATCAAAGATAAGATATGATAAAGGAGGAGGTGGTGTCGTATGAGTGTCTGGAATGACCTCGGTATCAAGAATGGGTGTAGAGACATGTACAAACCGATGGTGGTTGACAACGACAGTATGTCTGAAGAGGTTGTACAGTTGGAGGATCCACATGAGAAGTCTCAAGTGGGACAACGAGATGGGCCACTGGAGGTGTCTCAGGTGGGATATACGTAATAGGCTTTAGTGAAAAAAGAGAAGGTGAAATAGACTCTGGTAGGTCCATAGGAATAGTTACATACAAAGAGTTTAGAAAGTGACTCGTAGTAGGTAACAGGCTCAAAAAATGCAACATCAACCGATATGAGATATCGTCGAAGAGTAAGAGAATAACAACAATAACCTTTTTGGAACCAATGATAACCAAGAAAGACACATTTTAGTGATCGAGCTAAAAGTTTGTCAAGACTAGGAGCGAGATTGTGGACAAAACATGTAGACCTGAAGACATGAGAAGGAAGTGAGTGAAAAGGGGTACGAGGGAAGAGGATGGAGTAAGGGACTTTGTTGTCAAGAATAGACGAAGGCATGCGATTTATAAGATAGCACGCCGTTAGAAGATCATTGCCCAAAAAGAAAGATGGTACATTACCATGAAGAAGAAGAGTACGAGTGATTTAAATAAGATGCTAATTTTTGCATTCGACTACTCCATTTTGTTGAGGTGTATGAGCACATGATGTTTGGTCACTACAAAAAGTCATAATGGATAACAACTTGAAATTGATGGGACAAATATTCACGGGACAAATAATCGTAAGAAGTCATAACAACTTGAAATTGATGGGACAATATTCACGGGTATTATCACTACAAAAAGTGCAAATGGATACACCAAATTTAGTTCATTAACAATAACCACATATAGCAAGAAAAATCATCGATAAAGGTAACAAAATATCTAGACTCAAGAGTGGAAATAGTATGAGAAGGACCCCCAAACATCTGAGTGAACTAAAGCAAAGTACAGGATGAAACTCATTTATTAGCTCGATCAGGGAAATGACTACAAGTGTGTTCCCTAACTGACACGACTCACAATTTAAGCTAGATAATTTGGTTTGATTAGGTACTAATTGTTGAATTTTGTGAAGACTCAGATGACCTAACTGAGCATGTATAGTAAGAGGAGAATATGTGGTAGGTCATGCCATTGATGGGTTTGAAAGATAATAAAGGCCATTAGACTCACATCTGACACCATTTTGTCGTCTTGATATTCGATCTTGCAAAGTAACATTGCAGATAGTAAATGTGACAACACAGTCATGAGAACGAGTCAATTGACAGATAGAAATTAAATTAAATAGATATCCATACACATAAAGAACAAATTTAACTAACAGAGTATGGATGATTTGGAAAGTGTCAATCCCATGAGATTGTGTTTGGGAACCATTGACTGAGACTATCTTAGGTAAATAACTATAAGTTATGAGAAAGGAGGAAAAAGTCTTATTACTAGTAATATGGTCAGATGCACCAGAATCGAGAATCCATGCGCTATGAGAAGGTGAGATGCAAATAGGTGAATTATCACATTGTGCGACCGAAATAGCGGAACTCGAGTTCTGACAATACTCTATCCATTGAAGAAAATCTTCATAAGTAGCCATAATCAATAAGCAATTACTTCAAACCAACAGCGATATAGTGGCAGAAGAAGATATAGTTTTTTTTTGCGATGAACAGTACCGCGCACAACGAACAGTGACGCGCGATGAACAGTACTGCAGCTGATTTACTAAAAAATAAATGAAAAGCGACAAAGAAGGGGTAAACCAGAATTGGGACACAGTTTACCAAAAAATAAATCTCACCGAAAGACAGTGGGTCCCGAAGTAATCACGTATAGGGTTGTTTCTCTTAATAGACTCTAGATATCATATTGAATAAGAGAAAATGAGAGACATATGGTGAAATTGTGTGTCTAAACTACACAACGGATTTGGTTTTATATACGCTTAAGAAAATAAATACAAAAAAAATATGAGAGATATTATCCTATTTATATGATATGTAATAAATATAAAGATCATAAATATATTTTCAACATATACTATTGAAAAAGGATTCGGTGACATATATAGAATTCCCTGAGATGACATCTTGTAACTTTACATGTTGTATATTTACTTTGTACTTTTCAGATGATAAGACATCGTAGCATAGTAGAGTTGGAAAAAGTCAACTATTAATCAAAGAAAATGTTGTTCCATTGGAAAATTCTTCTAAAGTTTTTGAATGTTGTAGTCATGGAATCATGAGCTTGTATGAATAATGAATCAGAGGAATGACATTCTTATTGTAAGACCCATAATTTTAAAGTATACTTTATGTATTTTGTGTATTTTGGATATTGGCCTGGAGGCTTTTTAGCCAAAGTTATTAATATTTGGAGTTTATGTGACCAAAAAGATATTTTGATGCCGATTAGAATTACTCGTCGATGATAAATTAATTTAACTGCGGTGAATCTTTTACAAAGAATTTAATGTGTTATGGGTGAAATGGTAAATTTAATAAATATCTAGATATTTTGAGATATTTGTTAATTTTAATTAATATATATAATGGATATATGTTTGGAGGGAAAGGAAAAAAGCAAGGAAAGAGAAGAAAGAAAAGGAAATAGAAAGGAAGGAAAAAGGAAGAAAGGAAAACCAAAAGAAAATTGAAAAGCATTTTCCTCTCCTTGTCTCGCGCGCTCAAAATCCCTCCCTCCTCCATTTTCGTTTTTCTTTGCTTCCTTTTATTCAAGAATAGAAACCCAAGGCTGGGTGGGTGATAGGACAAGGATTGCTCAACTTCACTCTTCTTGTTTGATTCGAAAACGGAGTTAGGGATTTCAAAACCGTCAAACACAAACCTCCCCATTTCATCTAGATCTAAGCTTCGTTTCGCGAAGGGATAGAAGGGAAAGTTGCTCACTGCCACGCTACAGTGCTAGGGAACCAACTTTGGAGGTGACGTTGCGAGCGGAGATTTTACTAGATTTACTCGCGGTACCATGTTCGCACGTTAAAGCTAACGTTAAGGTAAGGGCTCCTTCCAAACTTTTAGTTTGCATTTAGGGACTTATCTGTGGTTGTGTGGAAAGGAATTTGTTAGGGTTGAAGTGTTGATTTGGGGTAAAATGAATCTAAGGCTTTATGGGTAAAATCTTAGAGTTATGGTTTTGGTTATATTGATGAATGTTTCGTGGAAAATGAATTTAAACTCATTTATGTACGATTTTGAGTAAATGAAACTTGTTGTGTTGAGTGGTGGATTGTGTTGATTTGTGTTCGTCGTATTTGACGTGTTCTTAATTAATACTAATGAACTTTGTTGTGTGTATGGTTGGATTCTGTGGAGAAATGAATTGATGTGTTTTGGTATGAGTTGTGTATTGGATCTGATAATAGGTTTGAGTTGTTTTGTGTGCAATTTGAAAACCATTAGAGTTAAACGAGTATTAAGAATGGGGAATCTCTTAATGTCTACGTTTACTTAATGTTGGTGTGAAAACCATTAGAGTTAAACGAGTATTAAAAATGGGGAATCTTTTAATATCTCGGTGTACTTAATGTTGTTTTAGAAAATCGTTTAAGTTAAATGAGTATTAAGAATGGGGAATCTCTTAATGTCTTGTTTACTTAATGTTGTTTTGGAGAATCGTTTAAGTTAAATGAGTATTAAGAATGGGGAATCTCTTAATGTCTTGTTTACTTAATGTTGTTTTGAAAAATCGTTTAAGTTAAAAGAGTATTAAGAATGGGGAATCTCTTAATATTTTTGTTTGCTTAATGTTTGTGGTGAAAATCGTTTAAGTTAAATGAGTATTAAAAATGAGGAATATTTTAATATATGCATTTGCTTAACGATTGTGGTAGATGGAGTCTGTGTATGCTCATGCATTTTATTTTGGTAAATTGTGCTGACCCGTGATAGGTGGCACTCGCGTAAACAGTACTGACTCGGGATAGGTGGTACGTTTACGATTTACGTTTTTGGTAATTATGCTGACCCGTGATAGGTGGCACCTCGGTAAATAGTACTTTGGCCTGTGATAGGCGGTACGTTTATGATTTACGTTTTTGGTAAATTGTGCTGACCCGTGATAGGTGGCACCTCGGTATATAGTACTTTGGCCTGTGATAGGCGGTACGTTTACGATTTACGCTTTTTCTTTTAGTAAATCGTGCTGACCCGTGATAGTGTACCTCGGTAAAACAGTACTGACCCGTGATATGTGGTACGTTTATGATTTACGCTTTTTAGTAAATCGTGCTGACCCGTGATAGGTGGCACCTCGGTAATTGGTACTTTGGCCTGCGATAGGCGGTACAATTATGATTTACGGCCCTTCGAGGAGGGTTTTGGTTTGGAATTCTGAGTCCATGCATTTTGGCATATACGCATCGCATTAGGGTGCTTGGCACGCGAGTCGTGGTTGATTCAAGTTTATGATTGAGTGTTTTGAATTTGAGTTGTCGTGGTAATTGTGTTGAAATTGTTAAGTGTTATGTATTGATTATCGTGTGTAAGTGTGATGGATTGTAAAACTATTTCGAAACTCAATTTGTCGTGGTGATCGTGTGGAATTGCTAAGTGTTAAGATGTGGAATTGTGTATGAATGTGATTGAGTTAGTTTATGTATTTTTGGAAGAATATGCAGGGAAATCGATTTCCCAATCGATTGGATGAGTCACAGAGGGACTTTCCTAAATTTACATAATCGATTTTCCAATCGATTGTGTAAATATGTTTTTCAAAACCTTTTAAGAAATCGATTTGGAAATCGATTGGCAGAAAGACAGGAACTCAGCAAAACTGACAAAATCGATTTGGAAATCTATTGGCATTAATACCGGGGTTCAGTTATTCATTCAATCGATTTCCCAATCGATTCAATTGAGCCCAGAGTTCAAATTTCACTAAATTCCTTCAGGAAATCGATTTGGAAATCCCTTTACAACTATTGTGGAAATCTGGGCTTTGCCCTCAGATGAGAGCCAGGACGATCCTACCGGTTCGTACCCTACGGATGGGAATGTAGATGAGATTGCTTGACTGGAGCTACGTTAGGAGGATCTCACGGGGCGCATGGAGATCACTCAGGGTGTATAGCTATAGTTTTTTTTTGAAGAATGATCAGATTAGGATGACATAGAGGGAACTTATGTCTTTTTTGGATTACGTTATTTCGAACTGGAAAACTGTACATTTACTAATATTGTCAGCTTGACATGTTATTTATGGTGGGTTTCATGTACCACTTTTTGATGTGTAAATATTTTGGATTCATATTTGAGAAATTTTTCCGCTGCTTATAAATTATAATGACTCGATTATTTATCCAAAGTTATTACCTCATTTATTTCTCTGTTTTATTTGAATTTCTTTTGAAAAAAAAATACACCCTCGCTTTGAAATCGGGGTGTTACACTTATCTTTGACTTTTCTCTAGAGACAATGGCCAACATTTTATTTTCCAATTATATCTTCAACTATAAATGATTATAACTGTAAGACCCATAATTTTAAAGTACACTTTATGTATTTTATATGTTTTGGATTTTGGCTCGGAGGCTTTTTAGCCAAAGTTAATAATATTATGGAGTTTATAGGATCAAAAAGTTATTTTGACACCGTTTAGAATTACCCGTCGATAAATAAATTTAAATTAAGTGCGGTAAATCCTTTACGGAGAATTTAA